>VZUI01054510.1:0-26808 GCA_013401135.1 Cettia cetti
AGAGGGAGAGGGAGAGGGAGAGGGAGAGGGAGAGGGAGGACACCACACCAAAACCAAACCTTGCTCTGAATGATCTGGATATCTCAGAAATGAAACTAATTTAACAACTGGGACTGTGGGTGTTGGTTCACAATGGATACAGTGTGATCAGTGTGATGTATTACGTGTTTAATGTACTTTTTTTTGAGAATAAATTAACTACAAAGCATGCATAAATCCATAGCTCCTTCTCTCCTATCTAGCAGAGATATTGTGTTTTTAGCCAACCTTGCACAACCGCAAAGCATTTATTGTCTTCATTGCACACAGTCACATACTGGCTGCTCTTCCGTGGGCCATACAATTTTCACTATCATGACAAGTGAAACTGAAGGCACTGAAAGGATTAGAAAAATAAAAATAATGAAGACATATGATCTGCATGCTGGACCCAGAGGAAGACTGTGAATGCAACCTTCCTGTCCTGGGATGCCACATGCTAAAGCCATGCGAATGTAAAATGTTACAGATCACTTGGCTTAATGTTAAAGATAATTTCCTAGGATCAGCATAGATGAGCTTTTCAGTTCCCTTCTGTAGGCTGCCCTTAGCATCTTTGAGGCTTTCTGGAAATGACACCAGTCACCTCTGCTAGGAAATTTAATGCTTTTGAGAAAGTGGCTTTGAAGAGACCGTCAGCATTCAAAGTGCATAATCTTACAAACTGCTGCTCCAGGTGGCAGCATCTGATGTAACTCAGGGCTTCCAGTGGACACTAGTTTCTCCCTTACAACTACTACTTATCCACTCCTCCTCATAAGAAGAAAAAGAAACCAAAACAGAATTAAAAGCAGTTCTTCAGTATGTGGGACCATATAAGAAAGACAGTTTAAGAACTGAGTAGTTTATTAATTTTGATAGATTGACTTATAATTAAATCACATTTTACACACTTCAAAATAGAATTAATGCTTATTGGAAGTAATTTGTTTTTTAATTACTAAGTGTCTCTGTCTTCATTTTTTTGGTATGTTTTAATGCTATTTCAGTAACACATTAAATTTTTCCAGATGTCCCTTATATCTGGGGTTTACTCAATTTGAAAGAGCTGAGAAGTATGTCAAGCTTTGTCAACTAGTGCAAGCTACCAGAGAAAAAGTCAACATTTTTTCCTCTTTTGGATTTATTTTTTATCTGTGAGAATTTCTTCTGTGATGAGTTCAAACAGAAACCATTCGCTTGTAGAGTCTCAGTCCAAAGTGTGCATTAGAACATAAACCTGAGTGAAAATGCCAAAACCTTCTGACCCTGTATTTACTTCAATCACAAAATGCAATTAAAGAAAAATATTAAAAATCAAGGCCCATATTCTCAGCTGGTGAAAACCTGTGACAATCCATTTTCACAAATGAATAGTTCTATGTAAAAATCTATATTGAAACTTAGGATCATTTATGTTAAGTGGGAAAAACAGTGCTACTTATACTGCATAGGACCTCACTACAAATTGTAAGGTGACCTTGGGACAACCTGGATATTTTTCTCATTGGATATTGTTTCATAGGCATGGGCTTAAAATAAAATATTGGTAAAGTGCCCTAGACTAATGTCATGTTTCTGTTGGAAAATGTGAAGGGCTACTTGATAATCAATATGTTCTTTAACCAGCAATCTGAGCAAAGATTTCAAAAGGAGTGAAATATGCTTGGATTGTCCCTTTTAGAAGAGAAACCTGGCAACTACATCCTGAACCAGCTGGAGTTTATGCGGCATCCTATTGGGCAAGCAGCCAGTAGAGAATTGCAAGAATCTAATTTTGAAATAACAAAAGCATGAATGACCATTTCAAGGTCTGACTGTGAAAGACATTCCTGCAACACAGCAGTTCTTTAAGCAACAGGATGATAGCATGCCTTGGAGCTTGTATGTTTTTTAAAAGATAAGAGAAGGAAAGTGTCTTAAAGTTTCCTGACTTTTTACTACTGTTAGAAAAGACGTAGTTTTGATAAATAAGACATTAAAAGTAATGTAAAGATGCCTATGCCTCATATTTTAAAAGATGTTTATTACTAATAGTCACTTATTAGAATGGCAAAATTATAATGAAAATAAAGCCAAAATTGTTTGTGTTCCCAGTGTTTTATCCATATCAACACTTATTATTATAAGGCAGATCCCTAACAGTCAAAACTGTATTCATTTTAATAGTGTTCAGTTAGCCAAATAACTGGATGAAAATTACAATGTACAATTGCATTGTATTGCATTCAATATGTAAAATTTGCATGAAAAAAAACCAAACTGATGTACGTATCTTTTGCAAATTTCGACATTAACGCACAGATATAAGTGCAATTTTATTACTGTAATAAACTTCTGTTACACAGTACCAATAAATATTTCAAAGTTAAAACTTGCCAGTTAGGTATTATGTGTCCATTTTGTTATTCAGTTCATAACCATGGTATTTTTTAAAAGCAGATTTGAGCTATTTGGCTGTTGTTTATAACCTTTAATGTCTTTAAGTAAAGTATCAAGTGATTGCCTCAGATATTATAGGGCCTCTCAAAGCAATTGAATTCAAACTTTAATATATTCATGTTCAGAAGTGTTAGAGTGATATATATAAATTGTCCACCCAAGTTATGCATCTTTAAAGGACTTCAGTTGATGGCTGAGACCAATTGCACTGCGAGGTATGAAAAAGCAGGAAATCCTCTGAATTACAATTGGTTTTCAGTGCATCCTTCTTATAGTCTCTTTTAATTGAATATTTCTAAATATTTCATGGAGCACTATTTTTTGGATATGATAGAACAAAGAGGGGGTTTTTGCCATATCATAAAATAAGCTCTCCTTTCAACAGAGTTTGGGCCACATGATTGATTTTTCCAGCCCATTTCAATCTGGGCTGTTTGATGATTCTAAGATTTTTCTCCATTTTTTTGTACTAAAAGTTGTTTGAAAATAAGGTAATTCAGGTTTTTCTATTAATGTACTTTTGTTTGGTTTATATATTGTGCAGCTAAATAACAGATTTTCAGAATATCGCTTTTCTCAAGAGGATATTAAAATATAAATTTTATGTAAACTTAAAAGTAGAAGTAGGTAAAAGTATTGTTTACATTTTGAATAACTTCATATAATGTATACTGAGGTCTGTGTGATTTTTTTAAGGGAGATGTGGGTTGTTTGTTTGTTTGTTTGTTTGTTTGTTTGTTTTTTCTGGTCAAGATACTGTTTCTTAAGTAGGTGCTTTTTCAGGTAACATTCTACCCATAGGGTTTTTAAAAATCTGTTTCTGCAGAATTCTATGCATTTTCTCGACTGTGCCATAAAGTGAGTTATAACATTCTTTAGTCTATCTGTATTAGAATGAGAAAAGAATAAGGGGAATAATTTGATATTCTCTCCAAAAATGGTTTCAATACAAGAATATATGATACCTAACAAATGTTAATATGAAAGACAAAGCTTTTAGAAAGAAGTTGAAGACCTAAAATATAATGGTAAAGGGAAAATTGTAGGTCACATGTAATTGTAGCTTATACAGGAAATACATTCTGTTCAGAATAAAAGCAGGTCTCTGCTATGGAAGAATGTCGCTATTGGACAAAAAATTATGAGCTTGACTCCAAGGTAGAAGAAATATCAGAAAGGCTTTTATTTTCAGTTCACCCAGCCATTTTATAACATGCTGCATTAAGAAAACATATGATTGGTCTGCAAGTAAACACCTCTCTCCATTCATTAAATAATAGAAACAACACCTGGCAGAGGGTTGTTATGAGAAAACTTAGAAATATTACGGTTAGGAGAAATGTTATTTACATGAATTGTTCTTGAATGAGAATTCTTTCAAAAAATCTTCTTATGAGAAGAAAATCAGCTACTGATTGGCTGAAAACCTTAGAAACTCAGAAATATGATACCCACAGAAGAATATGCATAGTTTTTGTTAGAACATCTAGGTCAGTTTGAGTCTCTGCTCTGTCTGGTTGCTCAGGCAGAAGCATTTACTAATAATGTGCCCATGTCCCTGACAACTTTTTAAATCTTCTTTCTTAGATTCCGTAAAGCCCATGCAATCATCATCAAATGAACAAATACCCACAGCATTTCTTCCTAAAATGGTGCGATGTCATTAGCTACAAGGCAGCAAGGGAGTGGCAGCTATATGTGCTACGCCATCTTGCTAGTATGTGAGTATGCAGCAAGTGGGGTAGTTGGAGCTTTGTAAAATAAATCTTAAAAATTATTACATAAAGTAAACGAGCTTTTGGGAAAACTTGAAATGGCTCTAAATATTTAAGATACTCTTCTTAGGTTGTTAAAAAAGGACCTAGTAATTTCCTCTTCATGTGTATTCTCTAGGCTAAGTGGACAGGTAATTGTTTGAATGTAGTGAGTTACAGACATATGTTGAATTACACATTTTTTTTAAGAGAAAAAATCTTCTTGACTGAGCTTGGAATTGAAAGCAACAAAAGAAAAGGAGCAGGAGAGAAATTAAAACTGGTATTCCTTCCCCACAAAAATGGTAAGATAAGATAAAAATAGCACTTGTGATGAACAAAGCCTCCCAAATTGACTCATATGGGTCACTGATACTTGAGAATAAATGCAGGGAGACAGTCTTTTTCTTAAGACTGCAAAACTATCCACAGATTCAGGAATCTCAAAAAAGAAAAGAATTACATATCATAAGAAGTTCTAAATATCTTCCCACAAAAATTAAATATATATTTTCTTTTATCTTTTACAATGAATTGTGGCTTAGAGTTTTGTTCCTAACAAAGAGATCATCAGGGTACCTTATCTATTAAGTCTCTGATGAGGCGGTGATGCACAGCTGTCAATATGACATTGGTCAAGTCATAATAACCCAAAATTTTAGAGTTTAAGGATTTTTTTTACCATTCAAGTAGAGTAAGATTGGACAAAGAGGCAAAAGACAAAAAGAAAGAGACACCTTAGGTGTACATTGCCAATCGGTCCTAAAAGGATGGTGCTGCTAACTCAGATTTTTTCACAGTGCTTATTTCATGTTCCATACATACAGTAAAAAGTATATAAAACAATTGAAAATAAAGAAATAATTAAGAAACTTTAAAGAAGTCTATAAATCATTCTCTTTTCTTTTTGTACCTACTGCAATATCTTTACCACTGAAACAACAGGTCCTAACTTTACCCATAGGTAACTTTAATCAGTCTGCCAATCAAATTACTTTTTTTTTTTAAGGGAAAGCTTCAACAAACAGATGGGCTTTGCAGCAAGTCTTCAAGGTCACCAAATACTGGCTGCAGTGAAATTAGAAGTAAGATCTATCATGAAGGACATCTTTTTCAAGTGGGAAACAGCTTTCATATAAGTGATCCTGAATGTCATGGTAACACAAGAAGAAAACTAGTTCTGAGAAAGACAACTGTTCTTGTAAAGTGGGAGTTGATTCTATAGCTGTCACTCACACCTGCACAGATTGCACCCTGTGAACTACAGGGTTTCAGTGATCTCTGAAAGAATAGTATCAAAGAAAAACTAAATGGAAAGAAATTAAGTAACATGTTCTTTGACTAACAAAAGCCACAGTCTTTGAGATATGGCAGTAGGTTTTCAGGTAAAATCTATCTGAAAAATCCATACAGTGGCAGGGTTCATATATCCAGTTGTTTCATCGGCCAAGAAGCTTGGGGCCGTTCCAGTTTGGTTTTTAGGGACAAGTCCAGGGACAAGGCAGTCAGGGATCAGTTCTTTGGATGATTGCCACCACTAAGATGAATGTAAAATTTCTTCCCTGGGGTATTTTGCATGGTTATTCAAACAGCTTAAGAAAAGCCTATTTTTGAAAACTAACAAAATCTATCTCTGTATAGGTGGCATTTATTTCCTTCTCAGAGCAATGGTGGGTACTACTGTTTCAATAAACAGAATATTTCAGAGATGTGCGATGAAATTCGTGCTCTGAAGCTGCAGAGCAGAGACCATATCAACATACTGGTAAATTACTCAATGTAATACATACATATATGTGCTTTTTTTCAAATCACTTACTATTTTTTCCTCCTACCCATCTAGAAAAGAAATCAAGTCAAATTTCCAGAGCAGCAAGGGTTGAAGAAAAGAAATATACATATGGATGCACCTACATCTACATCCACAATCTCCATCTACATTCTCCATCTGCATCTACATTCTCCATCTGCACCTACATAAAATAATCCCAGCTTCATTTCATTGTTGCAATACTAAGAAGCACTTGGAGCATGTAGAAACTGAAAAATTTTGGTAAAGATATCCATGAATAGTAACTGGTAAAATGTATTAATCAAAGACACTGAATGAAGAGAAAGATTTTTTTTTTTTTTTTTTTTACAATCAGGCCTGAAAATGTCTGTTGTTTTGGTAAACATGTTTCCTTGAACCAAAATTTTACAAATTATCCCCAACTAAGAAGTATGCTTTAGACAAAGAAAAGGAAGCATGTCTAAAGGAGATTTACACCATTAGTCTCAGAACAATTTCTGAAGGATCAATACTACTTTATAAAATTCTATATGTTAAATATATGTTTTAGATGTGACAATGCTAACTAAGGATGAAGGAAAATTGCAATTGTGGCAAATTCATGTATGGAAATTACAAAGCTATGGAAACCCCATATTGCCCTGAAGAGGGACAGTTAGTCTCTTTCTGTGTCAATTTTTTACATGTGCAAAAAGTATACATAAAATGGACAGCAGCAGTCTATGTTGTCTTAGAAAATTAAGTAACTAGTCAGTACTGCAAAAAGGAAACCAATTTGCAAAAACTTTGGGATCATTATATGAGATCCATTTTAGCATAACAGGTATACAATTTCCTCCAAACTTAAACTCAGGATTATTCTGTTGATTTCAATAGAATACACATGCCTAAAAATAAGCACATACCAAAAAATGCTGATGAACAAAGGATAAGCAGACTTTAAACTTTATCATTAGTTTTGGCCACCTCATAAAGAGTTGTCCAAAGTATTTCTATACATCTGCTGAAAGCTGTCTACTATTCCTAGTGAAAAGAAAGGGGAATATATTTGAGTCTTCACTGTTGTTTTGCTTTGTGCGCTGGTGTTACATTCAAAAGCAGAGAAACATACAATTAGAGCTTTTCCCAGTGCGATCAGTGCTTGTTTTCCTGTTCAAGAAGCTCCAAAATACTGGGGAAAGACCCTCAGCTGGTGAAAAACATCATACTCCAGTTACTTCAGCAAAGAAATGACAGTTTACACCACATGACAGTCTGTTCTATGGCATATTTTCTTTCTGTCTTATCTTCTGTAGATTTCACATTGGCTTCAACGCAGGGATTGCAGCTGTATTCTTCTCAACATAGCAGCATTGGCTGAGGAGACAAGCATGCATACTGAGACTTCCGGTGTATGTTGTTGATGTTTTCCTACAGAACAGGACAAGCCATTTTGTAGGAAAGCACAAATCTACCCTGTTACAGTGTGTTTATCTTACATGGCTTATTCCGTTGTCACCTCTGTTTCTTTACTAGTGTTGTGCTCTGAATGTTTCTCCCTCCCCCCCCCCTTCAGGTGTCAATCTTCTTATTCCCTCCTGCTAGCTTTGTTATTTCGGGGCTCCTCCTGGGTTCTGGAAAGATCCAGGAGGTGTGTCGAATGGTTGGACAAGGGTACAGGAAGTCCTTCCTAGTTATTCTTTGTTGTTTCCCCTAATTGTCCATCTCCCTTCAGATCACTTCCGTCTTTTCCCTTATTGGAGAATGACCCAATCCCTCTCTCTGTTATACGCCCTGTTATATGGAGTTGCAACCCTTGTTCGGGGGCTCAGTTGGAACTGCTCCCTCAAGGCTAAGGAAGTTCCCGTCTGGAACTGTATAAAGCTCTGAATTTATACACCAAAATTATAGAGACCTGATCTTTAAATTTTTCCTGCACAAATTAAAGATGCAAAAATTAAGGGCAACATACATAAAAGAAGAATGTTACTAATTATGAATTAGAATTTAATAATTTTTACACTCCTGGTTAAGGTCCAGAAAAAGTTCATGCCAATATGGAGTTGACGGCCAGCTCTATCTTTTTAAAGGTTTTTCTTATTAACTACAAAAAAGTCACTGGGTTGGAATGATTTTCTGTTCTTTCAGCAGATCCCATTTATAACTAAGAACAATGTTTATTTCTTAACAGACAGAAAAATAACAATAAAAATTCAAGGAGAACTCAGGTTTCCAGGTTTTATGTGAGATCATTTGTTAATTGTTCATAATTCTTTAGACTCTTTAGAGTGCAGTCTGCATTCCCTTAAGTTAAACTAGAAATGAGCTAGAAAAAAATGGACTCTTGAAAATGAAAATTCAAGGAATTTGTTTGTTCAAATATGTCTAAAAATAAAGGACATAAAAGTTGGCATTTTGGGGAAGAGATGTGAGAATAATTAATATTGTTTGTGAAGATACAAGGGCCAAACAAATGTGGTTTATGATTTGGTTTCAGATTTACATACTTGAAAAAAACACTGAAAAAACTGGCAACTGTGACAGGTATGTTCTAGTCTGTACAATAACAGTCCATAAGAAAGGCCCAATTCTCCCAATATAGTGAAGCTATCAAATGTTATTAAATATTCTTCTCTATGACTAATATTAAATTGACCATAAAAATATAATGGAGTTCATTATCAGGGTCTAGGTTAATCCCATCCAACTCTATATGCTAATGTAAATTTAGGAGTATTTTTATGTTAGCTTTCTTAGTAGTAAATGGAGAAGGTTTAATAATTCAGGAGGTGTTTCAGGTTTTATACTGGCGAAGCTTATGAAAGTTCCTGTCTTCGCACAGGTTGCAAAAGACTAAAATGGCTGGTGACCCTTTTCTTGGTTTAGGTTCGAATTTAGGTTTGTTTGTTTCTTTTTAAATATAGATCTTATAATTAGGCACTTTAAACTTAGTCAGGAAATATAGATGTTAACAAACAAGAGGTACAATGGGAGAATATTGTCAGATGATGACAGCTGAAGTTATTTTGTTTTCTTTGATTGTGCAGGTTTTGTTCTTATTGGGATTTTTTTAGAATGAAATATTTTCTACGGAAACTATTTAATTATTTACCAGCGGAAAAAAAGTACTGGAAAACTTGTAAATATTCATCTCTACCCCCCTTTTTTTTTTTCTTTGGTGTTAGATAACTCCACAGTATTTCAGACTTTTCTTGCAGTGATTACTTTTGTTATACTAATTTTGTTTTTTAAAAGTACAATAATGTAAATAATTCCTCTACTGAAACTAACTTAATGTAATATAATGATATTAAAGATATTAATATAGCCTTTTGTTTTCCAAAATAGCAGTATTGAAATTCAGTCATTCTGAAGGTATGTATATAAGGTACTACTGTAGGTGGTATTTTATCTGTATGTTAATTATTTTAATAAAGATTACTATAGCTTTCTTACAGTTATGCAAACTAAATGCAAGTGGTAGGCTATAATGTAAGTATGAGAAAGGATTTTATCTTGAAAATGATAAAAGCAAAGATAAAAGTGTAGCTTGAGGTGCAAAGATTTTTCTTTTTTAAATAATTTTCAAGATGTTTAATTACAACTGCTTGCTTTTGTTTCTGTTTATGGTAAATTATTATAATTTGGAATTCCTTTTTATGGAAAATTAATGTTTTCAGACAATTTCTGGATATCACAAAAGCTAAATATATACTGTTTATTATTAAAAGTACAGCTTGTCAGAAAATATGGGAAATGTGTAAAATAGAATTTTCTTCTACTTTGTGAAGGAGCTCTTCTCACTAAAAGAGGACAAATAGCATATGCACTGTTCCCAAACCATATTAAAATATTTTACCTTTCTAAGTGTTGGGTACTTAAGTATGACTTCTGACTTCTCAATACTTGCACAGCATAAGATGGTAAAGTTTTTTCATATTCTGTAAAGTAGAGAAAACAGAACAAATCTCGAGAAAAGGAATTAGAGAATCCAAAGCTTCCATAGACATTTTCAAGTAGACTCTCAAAGCATTTTAAACAAATACTTAGTCAAAGCATGATACAGATAACACATAGGTTTATGAGCACCATTTTCTCTTTTATATAAATCAACATTCATCATTCTTGTGAGTTGCTTGAACTCACACAACAATTTAGGTAGAACTAAGACCAGCCAATTTAAAAAGTCTGACTTTTAAATTGCACCCCTACACTAAATGAATGCAAAGGTACTAATGGAACAGCATTATCCTTATTTGTTTTCTTTTGACATCACTTCATCGCCTGGACTTAGTAATTGTTTGGTTAATTTTTACAGATTTGTTCTCATCTATCTCAGGATTTTCTGGAGTGTTTGAATTCAACAATGCAAACAAAACAGACACCCACTTGCAGTTATGAGCATGTCTGTCATGAGGGATAAAAAAAGATAAACACTGGAAATAAAAGTGCAGCTATGGAAATGTTGTCATAATTCATAAGAAAAAAAAAGCTCCAAAATCATACTACTAACAGGTGAATGAGATAATCTTTTAATGGCAGGTTAAAAGAACAGATACATGGAACTGTCAGTCAACAAACAATAAATTTTATCAGCTAAAGAGAGTACCAGAATAAAGCTAAATAGGAATTATATCAACTCAATTTAAGGTCTAAAATATGGATGTCATTGAATAAAGTACCCTTTTGGCATTTAAAATACCAATTCCCATGGGACCAGGCATGATCAGTGGAATAAATAAGTCTGTCTTAGAAAAGAAAACCAGTGAAGCTGACTTGTAAAATTTCATAAGGTCTAGGGGCTTCTTATGAGCAACAATTGGATCTGGCAGAAAGAAAATCCAATAAACTAACAACTTATGTTTGTTAATTGATGTTACCCTTCATTCCTTTTTGTCTTTTGATAATCAGATATGTTTTCATTGATCAATATTAATTTTATTTTGGTTTAGATGAAAGCATTTTTCCCCAGAATGCATTATAATCACATTACTTAGAATCTAGTCTGAATATGGAGAGGAAGAAAGACTTGCGTGAGTTTATGCGCTAGTACTATGCACAAATAATATGTAACTAGTTGACATAGATGAAAAATCTTTTCAGCCTATATTGGCAATGCCATTTATCTTTTAAATTTAATGTTAATTTAGTCTCAAAGACTAAGGAAATAAAGGTCAAATTACATTCCCTCTCCTATAAAGTGTAACACAGATGACATGACAAGTTCATGTTTAATGCCAAGCAGCCAAGTCTTGACTCACTTGGAGTACAGTTACAAACACAGGCATCTCTATTTAGATTAATGGGATGGGTTATGTTGTGGTAAAGGTATCCTGATAAAGGAATTTCCAATCTGGTTTACAAATTGTTCATTTTTGAAGTGAGCAACCTGCTTTCATATTTGTCTTCAAAGTATAAAGATTTTTGTATTAAAAATTATGCACCGACACATTGGCTATGTATATGCAAATATGTATACACAGGCACATACATATATACTGTTTGCATACAGATGCATTTTACTACAAATCTTATAATTAAAAACAATTTTTCATTTTACAGAGGCACATGGTTCTGCACAAACCATTTTTCTCCATTTTGAATAAGACATCACTCAAAATGTTCATGACACTCAGCAGCTATTACCATGGGGTGTAGAACAGCTTCTTAGAAGAAAACAGAAAAACTGATAAACAGACTCCATTAAAAAGTTTTTTCATTCTAGTATTCAACCAAAATTAGAGCTATCTTTTGCTTTGATGTTACCATTTGTAGTGTAACCCTTATTTAGTTGTTTTGATGCATGCAATAATTGATACTTCAATAATAAACTTGTTTATATTCAAAATGTCTTTAATCCTTGAATGGTTCTTTTGGTGTCTTTTTTGAGACAGAAGTGCCTTTACGGCATATCACTACTCTGATGTTGTCTTTGCAAGCCTTTCATTGCTAATGTTTTGACATAAATAGCAGTGTTTTCACATCTGCCACCTATCCAGCATGGAGAAACAAAAACAGAATTGCTGTCTTCCTCTACTTATAATCTTTTGGGTTTTAATCATGTATATTTTTTCCTATATTATATTATTCCTTATTAAGTAGAAGGAATGATGTGAAAAAACTGGAAAAGTGGTGGGCTGACCCTGTCTGGATGCCAGGTGCCCAACAAGCCATCAGTCCCCTCAGCTGAACAGGGGAGAGAAACGCAGCAAAAAGGTTGAGACAGACAGGGGCAGATGTCTCACCAATTACCATCATGGGCAAAATGGACTCTATTTGGGAAAAAAAATTAATTCATTACCAATCAAATCAGAGTAGGATAATAAGAGAAAGAAAAACATTCTTAAAAGCACATTTTCCCCATCCTGCCCTACTTCCCATGCTTAACTTTACTCCCTATTTTTTCTACCTCCTCTCCCCCAAGGCAGGGGAATAGGCAATGGGAGCTGCAAACAGTTCATGTGGTCTGTGTCAATCCTCCTTCCCCTGGAGGAGGACTCCTCTCTCTTCCTCTGCTCCAAAGTGGATCCTCTGCAGGATCACATGTCCTTCTAGTGGCATAGACTCTTCTCCAAAAGTACACAGCTCCAGCCAGATAACTGCTCCAGCATGTGCTTCCCATAGTGTCACAGCCTCCTTCAGCCACTCATCGGCTCTGGCCTGAGGTGCTCCATGGGCTGCAGGTGAATCTCTGCTGCATCATGAACCTCCATGGGCTGCAGGGGCACTGCTGCCGCACCATGGGCTGCCCCAGAGCTGCAGGGGAATGTCAGGTCCAACACCAGGAGCACCTCCTCCCCTGCCTTCCTGACTGACCTGGGTGTCTGAAAGGCAGCTTTCTACATTCTCACTCCTCCCTTTGGCCACAATTGCAGGGTTTAATTTCCTTCTTAAATCTGTTATCCCTGCCACAGTGTAAAGGCTTGGGGTTGGCCAGCAGCAGGTCCATCTCGGGGCTGGCTAGCATTGACAGCACACGGGAGAAGCCTCTGGAAGCTCCTCACAGAATATGCCTCTGCAGTACCTCCACTGCCAAAACCTGGCCACACAACCCAAATACAGTAATATTGCAGTAGAGAAAACCAAAGAGAACAGAAATGACTGTTGCAGTATAAGTGGCAAGAGAAGGAAATACTTATAAACAAGCAAAATATTTAGAATCCATATTGAACCATTATCACTTACAGAGAAAATGGCACCTTCTTTTGTTCTTTAAAAAGAAGTGTAAATGAAGAACAATGACAGCTTATTGTTCCTGCATTTATTATCCTTGCTACACTTCAAGTCTCAATAAACTTTCTTAAAACAACACACAAGTTTTGTTCATTTTTCTTTCCTTTAGTGGAATGTGTTGTGGGTTGACCTTGTCTGGCTGCGAGATCTCCACCCAGCCACTATCTCACTCACCTTCCTCAGGTGGATGCAGAAGGGGAGAAAATAAGATGAAAAAGTTCATGGGTTGAGATAAGGGCAGGGAAATCACCTACAACCATCACTGTCATGGCAAAAACTGACTCAACTTGGGAAAGATGAACTTAATTTGTTTACAATTAGTAAGAGACAGGACACTGAAAAACAACCACAAAATTAGAACCAGCTTCCCCCTCAATACTGTCTCTTTCTAGGCTTAGCATCACCCTGTCCATGCTGCCTTCTCTTTCTCAAAGAGTTTTCAGCCCTCCCTTAAACAGGTTTTCTCCATGGTGCCACTGCCTTGGCTGCAGGGCTCAGCCATGCCCTCCAGAGGGTCACTTGGAGCTGCAGGAACCATCTGGATGAGGCACAGGGCAGCCCTGGCAGCCCCTCACAGAGACCACCCTGCAGCCCTGGCTGCCAACACCCAGGAGGTTGCCCAGCTTGGTACGTATCTGTACATATGGAATATTTTAGTTGGACTATAAACATTGCCAACTTATTTGGAAACATACTAAGTTATGTTCACTGCAATGTTAATGAAGGAATCATGTAATCTTTTTGGTTCATCAGTCACATAACACTGGGAATAGTCACCTATGGCTAGAATGTCTTGTGCAAGCTCTTCATAAGGTTCTGTTTCCTAAATGAAAAGGTTTAGCAGTCACTCACTGATGGATATACCTTTACAAAAATCTCCCACCCTGGTTCAATTAATTTTCCTACTGAAAGAACCTGGAAGACCTTTGACATAGTAGCCCTTATCCTTTTGTGTAGATAATTTTTTTTGTTGCTTACTTTTCAGTCAAGGGTGCAATAGGCTTTTATAAAAGATTTGTGATTTCTGTTTTCTCCATGTCATAAAACTGCTGTGAAGATAAGAAGTGCAATGGGTGCACACTCTGTTACATGGCCAGTGTACCAGAGGTACTTTTCTTGCAACTCTGTTTAATAACATTTGTTCAGAGTGGAGAGGAGAATGTTTTGTGGGTTAATGGAGTACACAACTCTTAACAGGAATTCAAGGTGGCTAATGGATGTGCATTCAGATGCTGAAGTGCTGTTGAAGAAGGACATCTGAACTGGTAACAAGAAAACTCCATTAGTGACATATTAGTATTTTTCTGAGGCTTCAGTGGGATCAAGAAGACTGTTTTCTTATTCATGGATAAGTGAATCTCAATGACATTTTGCTAAACATGATGGACACAGGAAAAAAACCCAGAGGCTTCTAAAAGTAGTAGGTGACACCCAAGCTATCCAGGTTTGGGTTTGATTGGAGTTAATTTTTCTAGTAGCTGGTATAGTCCTGCGTTTTGGATTCATGATAATAATTATTGATAACACACACTGATGTTTTAGTTGTTGCTGAGCAGTGCTTTCACTAAATCAAGACTTTTCAGCCTCTTATGCCCAACAAGAGATCTGGGAGTGCACAAGAATTTGTGAGGGAGAATAGCAAGGACAGCTGACCCAAAGGAATATTACAGAGCTTAGAAAGTCATGCTGAACAATAAAACTGTGGAGAGTTGACCAGGGGTGAAAATGGCTGTGTGATGTTTAGCTGTCTGATGGATTAAACCACAACACATGCCTACTTGAACCCTGAAATTCCTGCCTGCATGCCCTTATTTAGGATAAGAGTCAGGGGATGGTGCTTTCATCAAGAATGTCTCTAAGGCTAGAGGGACATATGACTGTGTGATTGAACATGTTTCTGAATTCAGCAGTAGAATAAGATGAACTGCAGAGGCATTCTAGCATCTGACTCAGAAATGCATCTGGCGAAATCTGACCCAAAAAATGCTTTTTATTTTCCAGCTTAAGCTTAGTTTTGGGACTATATAGTACAGCAGATATGTTTAAAATGAAACTCTAGCTCTTCCTGCATTTCAGAACTATTAAAAAGAAACAAAAATAAAAAGACAGAAAATGAGAAAAAACAGCAGTTACCTTCAAAAGCGTAGTTATTGCTATACTTGATCACCACAGAAGTTAGAAGGTTCCCTTCCACAATTTTTTCCAAAGAAATGACCGAATTCTTTGCCTTGTATAAAGCTAACCCAACACCACCAAGCAAAGAGAATTTCTACACGGACTACTTCAGTCTGCTATCAGACTATTGATACAGCTCTTCCTTTTCCCTGAAGAAAATGCTTCCCATAATTGACATATATCACCTGATACACTTAACTCAGAAACTGACATTCCTCCCACTCTAATATATGTTCACATTAATTCCCAAGTTGTTTCCAATTCACTCTCATAAAAATAAGAGTGATTCTGGATGTTAGCTTAGTAAGGAAAATATCAAAATAAAGAGATTTTTACTTTTCAGTCTGAGAAATTCTATAGATACTGTAATAGATGGAAGAAATTGCAGTCTAGTTCACAATTTACCACTGTGAGCAGCACATGGTGAAAAAGCCAGCTTTTCTTCAGAACACTGAGCAGCAGTGATTTGCCAGTGGCACTTCTGGAAAGGAAAGAGGACAAGAAAAACAGGTCAGTAAAACAAGTGTGACCTTCGCAGGTCAGAGTGTATGTCTGTGCTTTTCAAGATAGAATTAAGTCACAAAAATCGAATATTATTTATGAAATATTT
Organism: Cettia cetti; assembly: GCA_013401135.1. NCBI lineage: Eukaryota > Metazoa > Chordata > Aves > Passeriformes > Sylviidae > Cettia > Cettia cetti. The sequence goes on from VZUI01054510.1 coordinate 16,004, forward strand.
TTAATGAGATTATTTTCATGGAAACTGGGTGTTTGCATGATGTATTTGTTTGGAAAAGAAGATTTTTCTGAAAAAAGCTTTCAAAATAACAGGAAAAAGAACCAACATTTTAATAAGTTGTTGTGATTTTAGAAAATATAGATATGCTGACATGATTTTAGTAGAAGTTATTTAAATCTTTCTGTCCTGTGTCTCTGCTCTTTTCCAAATCATAATGATTAATCTTTCATGGGATTGTTAATTACATGACTGCTTACTATGCATCCTTAGTAACTTTGTTAATAATACACCTCATACTACTTCTATATTTCATACCAAGATAAAAGATCGATTTATAATTTATTTTCAAACAGTTTTAGAATCACATTTCCATTGTTCAGTTTGTTTCACAGACAGTTAGTCCCAAGTCTACTTTCATCTCTAAGGATGTTTCATACAAGATTGATTTTTTTTTTTTTTTTTTTTTTTTTTTTTTACTTCAGGTTCCTTATCTGTTTTATTCAGAAGTAAATTTTGATCCCAATCCCACTAAAATGAATGCAAGAATTATAATGTTTTGAGCTGACTTTGTCATAATCTGAATTAAGTGTGGCAAGCATTTAATAGTATTTCTTAATATTTTCTTTTTTTTAATAGAAATTTTTAAAATATAAAAGGAGGGAAAGAGAATATTCATTAATTTTCAGTCTTGTTTTTTCCCATTTATGGTAAAATAAAGATGCAACCATATTGAGACAATTCGATATACCTGACAGATCTGCTATAAAACTATATCTCTTACATTAGAATAACTTGGCCATCAGATGATTCCTATTCAGTGTCTTAATGAGAAAGTGGGATGTTAGCTTGTTGTCATAGAATTAAGTGGTTTTTGAATCCTATAATCTCAGTTGTTAGGAACGTTATGAAAAAGAAAAAAACAGCAACTCCATCTCTAACTTATCTCAAAGGAGTTTTCAAATTTAAGTCATTAGCCAATATGAGACAATGGTAGCACTATTTTGGAGTGTTTTGCTAAGTGAGATGTCCCACAGTTATTTAAGGAATATACATCTTCTTTCTCTGAAGACAGGGCCACAAAAGGCTAGAATCAATGAGAAATCAGAATGCCACTGCTCTTTACATTTTTCTTTCTCACAATTTCTAGCCCTTTTCCACATAGTTCTAACTTTTAGCTCAAAAAAGCTCTGTGTTGAAATGACACTGAAAACAATATTTTCTTGTCTGTGTATCTCTGTATATTGTTCCCCTCTGTGGTTTTTTGTTTTGTTTTGTTTTATTGCAGCTTGCTATTTCTTTCTCACACACAGGGCTTTGGTCCAGTCACTTCTGCACTTCTAAGTTTATCACCAGATCACAGTAAGCCTCTCTTTATAGCAGAGTATAGGAAAACACAGATAACTCCTACTCCAGCTCTGTCTGTGTATCTTTTTACAGCCAACAGACATTACTGTTTCATCTATAAAGGATGTAGACAGGGTGATTTTTTTTTTTTTTACACTGAATGACAGACATGTCATCTATCAACATTGCTAAGGTTAACCTAACTCAAAACAGAGTGTTGAAATGGAAGCTGTAACTGACAATAGAAGCTACAGAGCAGAAACCTAATGCAACTGAACTCTTAGCTTAGACAAGCCATTTAAATTTCTGAATCTGGGTGGTATTAATTTAGAGGTAGGTGCCCTGAACTGTGTCAGATGCCTTTTAAAAAAAAATCAACCAAGCATAAAAAAAAACCTAAGCAATTTTCTCTCAGATGAGGAACTTATCACTTCTTAGGTCTTTTTCACTACCTGGTTACTGCATTGTGCTATATTTACTAAATTGTTAAATAATCACTAACAAGCTCTAGCTTTATTGACACTGCTATGCCACAAGGTATTGATTGTTTGATTTTCTGTCCATGTCCAGAAACATTTGTGACACTGAGATCAAGAGGGAAAAAGATGTTAGGGATGGCCATAGCAGTATTCAGAATACTCCTTTTCCAGCACCTTCCTCCAAATTTTACTCGGAAAAAAATTACTACATGGACCAAAATGTTTCTAGAGTCCTTTATTTATCAGGATTATTTACACCCTTATTTATCAAGATTTCCAGTACAGTCTTAGACTATCTTTCCAATGTAATGCATACATGCTCAGCATACTTCTAATTTATATAGAAGGGAAAAAAAAAATCATGGAATGGAGTATTATTTTTGGTTTTCTTATACAATATGATATTTTGGTGTCAAAATCTGCCTTTCATATCACAGGCTCACAGAATTATTAAGGCTGAAAAAGATCTCTTGTTAAACCATCTTACTCAAGCAAGATCAAGTAGACTCCTTCCCAGATTTTTATGTTCAGATTTTTTTTAATATCTCCAAGGATAAGAACACCACCTCTCTGGGCAAGTTGTGCCAGTGCTCAGTCACACTCAAGTAAAAAAACCCCGTTTCCTGATTCTAAGATGGAGCTTCCCATTTTTCAGATAGTGCTCATTGTCTCTGGTTTCTGTTACTGTTACCATCAAGAAGAGCCTGGCTCCATTCTTTTTGCACCCATCTGTCCTGCATTTATATATATTGATGAGCAATCCTTTAACTGATCTAGGCTGAACAGCGCCATCTCCCTCAGTTTTTCCTCATAGGAGGGGTGCTTCAGTCCCTCAAATATCTTGGTGGCCTTTTGCTAGGCTCTACAGTAGGTCCGTATCTCTTAAGGTCTACAGATTTTAAAATATATACCCGTTAACATCTTAAAAGTTCTCAAATGGAAGTGAACACACAAGTTTTCAGTGAGGTTCCCTGACGGGGGTCAGCCTTTCAAAGTTAAGATGAGGCACAGTGTTTGAGAGCATGGATTACAATCCTAGACTTCCCTCTACGTTTTGAATTCCCGAAAATGGAATAGGTGTTTTGTAACCTCAGCCACCATAATCAGCTCTAAACACTTTGAGTTTCTTTGTTTGTAAATGCACTGAAAGGGGTAGAGCCAGCAGGAAAAATAATTCCTGTTTTAGTGCATTTCCTCAGATGAAATAAGGTTGGTTTTATTGGGGTTTTTTCTTCCATAGATTTTAAGACAGGCAAGAGTGACCCACTCAGGTTTTAAAACCTTACATCTGTATGTTTAACCAAGGCAAAATAAATGCAGATGTTATCATCTAATATAGGACAGCTCTCCTTAGGAACAGAACTTTGGGTTCTGTCTTCAGCTAAGTATGCACTTCAGAAGTTTTTTCCAACTGAGCACACTCATTTGCTCCCAGACATAAACCAGCCTTCTTTGCCCTTCAGTGAGGGCCTGTTTGACTCTCTTTGTATTAGCCAACACACAACAAAAGATTAATCATGCTTCCCAGATATATACCACTAAAGAAGAGTGGCATGGCCAAATAAAAGGCAAACTTTGAAAAGCTGTCAATACAATGATTTGTTTTGTGTTTCAGAGAGCTGTCATTTTCTTAATTCATATCCAAAATGAAGTCTTCCTAATAAAAAATTCACAGCAAAAATCTGTAGTGTACTTTAAAGGTATTAACATTATATTGCTTTTTCAAAATATACAACAAAATAACTTAAAAGTTATTATAAATAATTCTAAAGCAATAAAACAAACATACACTTACCAGATAAATGAACAGTGTAAGGCAATGAATTTTCCTTGCTTGATAATTCCCAGAATTATGGAAATCTCCCTGATAACAGAATAACCAGCCTTTACTTCTAGCAAAGCCAGTATTATTAACAAAGATCTAATGTAACAAAGGTTCTAAACAACACATCTGACACAATGTTTCAGAGGCTGCAGCCTACTTGACCTCAGTGCAACTGGTCAAATTTGTAAAATCATAGAACAATTTAGATTGGAAAAGACTCCTAAGGCATCAAGTCCAACCATTGACCCAGCACTGCTAAGTCCATTACTAAACCATGTGCCTAAGCGCCCCTCTGTTGTCCCTATATGTCTTTTAAATACCTCCAAGGATGGGCACACAGCCATTTCCCTGGGCAGCCTGCTCTAATGCTTGACAATCTTTTCCATGAAAAAATGTTTTCTAATATCCAATCTAAATCTACCTTAGGGCAACTTCAGGCTATTCCTCTTGTCCTAGCACTCATTATTTGGGAGAAGAGTCTCGTTTAGGTAGTTGTAGGGAGCAAGAACAGCTGCCCTGGGACTCCTTTTGACTTCTAGGCAACTGGGACCTCCCTTGTTAGGCAGAACTGATGGTAAATGATGAAAAGTGGCTCTGTGAGCACTTCTGTCAGACCTCTGAATATCTGTGGGTGAGTTCTATTTGGCACCATAGATTTGTGTGTGTCTGAGTGGTGTAGCAGGTTGCTGACCATTTGACCTTGGTATTATGGAGGCTTCATTCAGCTCCCCATCCCTGTGTTCTGGCTCAAGTGGATGGGTACCTGGAGAACGACTGGTATTACTATTAAAGACTGAGGCAAAGAAGGCTTTAAATAGCTCAGACTTTTCCTCATCCTTGGTTATTTTGTTTCCCTCTGGATGCAATAAAGGATAGAGATTTTCCTAGAGCTTTTTTGTTACTATTGTATATACAAAAGAAATTTTATTGTCTTTTAAGCTGTAGCCAGTTTAATTCCTAGTTGGGCTTAGTCCATTCTAATTATCCCCCAGCATAACTTTCACAACATCCTTGTAGACATTTTTTTTTTTTTTTCCCCCCCAGAGCTCAAGCCAAAGCACTCTAATCAGCCAGGCTGGTCTTCTCTCTTTTGGCACATGGGGAGGCCTCTAAGATCGTCTTCTTGAAAAATGTCCAGCCATCCCTTTACCCTTCAGGACTGTATCCTAAGGCAAAAAACCCAAACAGGCCAAAGTCTGTCCTCCAGAAGTCCAAGACAGTGGTTTGGGTGACTCCCTTCCTCACTACTCAGAGAAATGAAAGTTCTATCATTTTGTCATCACTGTGCCCAAGATGGCCTCCAACCACCAGTTGGAGGCCATCACCTACCAGTCTTCCTCTGTTCATAAATGCAGGTCCAGTGCATCTCACAGTACTCTGGAGCTATGTCAGGAATCTACCTTCCACACACTCTAGGAACTTCCTAGACTGTGTCCTATCTGAAGTATTACATTTCCTGCACATATCTGCTAAACTGAATTTTCATGCAAGAACAAAACCTAGCTACCATGAGACTTCTCCCAGCTCCTTATTGCATATTTCATCTGCCTCTTCATCCTGGTTGGGTCTATACCAGACTCTCTATACCATGATATCTTCCTTGTTGACCTTCTCCTTTATCCTTACCAACACCCAATCCTGTAGTAAACATCAATCAAAGCACATTCTAACATAGAGGGCTACCTCACTCTCTCTCCATTCTTGCAAATGCCTTCTGATGAGTTTATAGCCATCCATTACAGCAACTCCAGCTGTGAAAATCATCCCACTATGTCCCACTATATCATCATTTTACTGCTATACAATGGCTTCCAACTTCTCCTCATTGTTGCCCGTGTTGTGTGCAAGAGGTAGATGCACTTCAGTTGTGCTATTGATCTTTTGGGGGCAAGAAGCCTTAATTCCGACATGATCACTCCCAGGTGCATCTGTGATTTCTAACACATCAAAAATCTTTGCATTTTTAATGCCGTATTGATCTCCATCCCCTACCTTCACTGAGGTGTTTGACTGAAAGGCCTCACATTTTTCATACATTATGTCATCACCAGACATGTGTAGTGAACTTGATTTTTTAAATTTTTCTCCTTTAAATCTAGTTTAAAGCTCTTTTGGTGAGCCCTGAGAACTCCTGTCCAAAGATGTTTTTGCCCCTTTGAGGCAGGTGGAATGCAGAAGAATTTGACAGCAAATATTTTTTAACAAGACTTTCAAATGTGTAACAGAAATCATGAGAAAAAAAAAAAAATCCTGGTTCAAGGGCAGTTGTCATATGTATCCTGAAGTGGTGCATTGTCTATGCTATTTTCTACTTAGGGCTATGACATTTTGTTCACACCCACTTTCAGTAAGGTTAGGACCACACTTCTGTGTTATTACAGACATCATTTTTTCCTGTATTAAATCAAAATTTCTGTGCTGAGACTAGTAGAAAGACAGAAGAAAGACAGAAAATAAGCAGGGAAAAGGTGTAGTTTTATATCGGTATTCATGTATAATTGCACTCCACATAATGATAGAGCTGCATAAGTGGTTTCTCCCCTCCCAAAATTTACATAAGAAAATTCTTCAGTTCCTGTTGATAGTGCGTATGATCCATAACAAACCAAAATAACATGAAGTCTGAGCAAATTTCAACTGATAAATCCTAAAACTTCAGAGAGACAATGGAGAGGTCTGCATAAAACAGTCAGCCTATCATAGTCATAAACTCTCCAGATTTAAATATTTCTGATAAAGGAAAATGTAATTGACATTTAAATAGCAAATACATTTTTGACACATACAACTCCATAAAATTAACTTCAGGTGTAAATATGACGTACAGAAAAAAAAACCTATAAAGAATTGGTAAAATTGTCACCACAAGGGAATAAAGTGAGCTTTTTCATCAGTTTTGAATTTAGAATTACTGAGTGTCTGTATGATGGAAATGTTTCAAAATAAGTGGCTATTTTGCAAAAAATAGAATTAACATCTCTCTATTTTTCACTGATGCCTGCAAAGCACTCAAAACATGTCCTTCAAAGGTCACTCTTTTCTTTGTTTATCCTGTAAAAAATGCTAAGGGACTGCCCACTTACACAGCAACTATCAAACATAAAACTGAGTTGCATTGTCCTTTAACCAGTTACCAATACAGACACAAAATTATTTTGTCTTTTTTTGGTATACCTAATTCATGGAACAAATAATGACATTTGAAAAGTGTGACATTTGATGTCAAGAAATGAAGGAAGGAAGTAAGGCAGGAAGGAAGGCAGGAAGGCAGGAAGGCAGGAAGGCAGGAAGGAAGGAAGGAAGAAAGGAAGAAAGGAAGAAAGGAAGAAAGGAAGAAAGGAAGGAAAAGATTTCTTTTTACAAGAGCTGTTATGCTCGAATTTCTTTTTTGTCCTCTTTCTGCTTTGGAACCTTGCTTAAGTGTGTACTGTTTTGAACTAAATTCACAGGACAGTGATACAGATGTGAAATTTCTATTACAGGAAGAGGCTCCTGATTTCTGACTTTTTTTCTGAGGACAGTGATGCCTAGAAAGTACTTTTTCTGAAACTGCAACAGAGAGAGGAGAGGAAGTACACACAATGCTAAGAATCAGATGTCCAATGCTTGTGCTTTGATGTGGAGTGAAAAGCTTTGAGTAATGATGATTTGCCCTTAATCCAGACCAGAAATCTGGAGCAGATTGGAAGATGATTTCCTCTCCACTTTCATATTCACCAGGCATATATACCTTGTGATGCAATAGTTTGAAGCAAGACATTTGTCCTTATTTTATGGTCTATTTCTCTTTATGTTATTGAAGTTTTTCACTTAATGCAGTGAAACAAAAGAGCAAGATGATCTGTGTGCAGACCAGATAGCAAAAGACTATTTATGGAGGAGTGATATAGGTAACTGGACATGATTCACTAGGCTAAACCTACTCAAGAGAATCACAGTCTTTCAGCACATACAGAGTATTTGATTTTGATGGATTTTTAAATTCTTTGTTATTTTCAGCAGTGACCAAATACATTTCTGTGTTAGGAGCAAGAAAAGCAATATCTAAAACAAAGGAGGCTATGTCTTCTATGGTGTTTGAATAATTTGCTGATTACAGCAGGGCACAGTGCAGATTTGGCCTCTGGGAATGAGGAACACAATACTGCCACGGAGATTGCTGACTGCAAAGTAGCAGTTATTCCCACTTACTGGAATCATGCTGTTTCTCTAGATCCCCAGATAGGCAATTGTTAAATTGTGCATAAACATTCTAACTTGTTTTAAAACACAATTGAAAACACCTATGCAGATAAACTAGTATGCAATTTTGATTAGTTCTTGACAGAAGCACATTACAGACACAGAGCCCATCACAACCCCTAAAATTGTATCCTTTCCCCACCACCCCACCCTCTATTGCCTAACTCCATTTATAGCTTCATAGCTGTATAAAATGCTGCCTATCTTAAGAGCAAGTTTTGTATTCCTCCCTCAGAAGCTTTTAGAAATATTTTACTCTCCTCATATGATGCCTGGCAGGAAAGCACTGCTTAACAGTTTCTGGGTTGGTTTGAAGCAGAAGTGTCAGCCTTATATATTCACAGTATTTCAATGAGGCTGTGCTGTAGGAGGTAACTTTTCTTCTTCTACACACCACAGCAAGAACTACTTGCACAAGTTCAACAAGAATAATATCAGTGGTCATTTTATCAAGGCCAGAAACAGAACATGCTCAGTAGCCAGTCTTTTCGTTGTCTGAAGGATGTTTGTGTCAAGTTGGACTAAGTTCAAAGTTAGCAGTTTTCTTCCTCTAAGAATGTAAATGAATTGTCACCAATCAAGTAAATTGGTGAGATTAATCAAAATTGTCCTCAAGTATATGTGGCAGACTGTGTGTTATGGATAATCGTATTGGATCTGGCTGAGATGGAGTTCATTTTACCTCAGCAACCTTACAATGCTGTGCTTTGTACTGGTAGGAAAGGTGTGGGTAACACCCTAGTGCCTTGGTTACTGCTGAGCAGCACTGGCACAACATCAGTGATGGCTCCCCAGCATTCTGCACACTACCAGATAGGATGGGGTGGGTAGAAGGGAGGGAGGGAGGGGAGGCAGCACAACTAGTTCAGCTGACCCAAAGGAAAAAAGGGATATTTCATAGAATGTGATATCAGCTCAGATATAAAAGCTAAGAAAAGGAGGAATGGGGGTGCATTTGTTATTTACAATGTTTGTCTTACTGAGCAGCCATTACAAATGCTGAAGCTCTGCTTCCCAGGAAGTGGCCAGGCATTGCTTGTTGACAATAGAATAAAATCTCTCTCTTTTTTTCACTTTTCTTGCACACACAACTTTTCCTTTTTTCTTTAGTAAACTTCCTTATCTCAGTCTACGAATTGGTTTCCATCTTACTCTCTCTCCCCTGTCCAGCTGAGAAGGGGGAGCGATGGAGTGGCTTAATGGACATCTGGCATTCAGATGAGGTCAGTCCTCTACAATGATCTCTTTTCTACTGCTCAGCATAATCAATCTGTAATCATACATACAGAGAGTTGTCTCCTGATAAAGGTAAGAATTAGGAGATCTTAATTCCTGTCTCTATAGTAAATTAAACAGAACTCATCAAATTAAATTTTGAATTTGATTCAAACTACAGAAGCTTTATCACAAATTGCTTCACAGACATATGCTCCAAATCCTTCCTTTTTCCAATCACAATAATGCTATAATCCCTAGCAATTTCTCACAAAATGTGATGATATTTCATCTATGTACTTCATTGTCTCTGGTGTAATTAATTCCTTCCTAGTGTCTGCCCCAAATAACCCAAAAAAGAGGCCAGGTTAACACCTGTTTTTATGTAATTTGTGATTTAACCTTGGTCTTAACATATACCCCTTTCTCTCTCTTTCTCCCCAAACTGTATTCAAGCTGGGTCCATAAAACAAAAACTGATTAAGAGACTCTTTGCTCATTACCTAAATCTCAATTTTCTAGTCCTTTAATTAAGTGCTAGGCAGTTGTGGCACTTAAATGCACATATTTCTTTGGAGGATTACACGTTTTGCTAATGACTGTAAGATGACTGTTTAGCAACGTATTCATAACTAATTATGAACATAAATAATTGTGTTAAATTGATATTTGAAAATTATTTTGAATGAAGAGAAATTGACTAGATTATCCAGAGACTAGAAAAAGTGAATGCATAAAATTCTGGATTTCAGATAATTTAAAAAACAACAAACAAAAACATAAAAAAAATTCTATAATTTAAAATCTCTTTAAATTTAATACAAAATTTCCATTGAAGGTGCAGAATATTCTGAATACATATATTGCATAAAATGCATTTAAATTAATTGAAATAAAGCTTTTACCCTGAAAAAATTGTTATAATTTCAGCTGTCTAGAAACTGTTTCTATAATTATATGTTATGACTTTTAGTCTCTTTAAACACTGGCAGAATAGTTAACAAATGGGACTTTCCCTCCTGGCAATGCTATGACAAAAATTTATTTTCTCATGACAGTGCTTCAATGTTTAGAAAAAAACACAGCAGAACTCTTTAACCATCTAATGAAATGAAATATTTCACTACACAGAGTATAAATTTGAGCCTTATTTTTGATTAGGAACAGATTGAGTGACCAAAACCCAAATTACTTACCCAGCCATCCATTTTGAAAGGGGAAAGTGCTGACTTTGGTTGGGATGGAGCTCACTTTCTTTTAAAAGTCTGCAGGAGACTGGAGGAGAGGTAGACTGTCTCAAAACAACCAGCTGGGAAGTTGTGGGGAACAGGGCAAGCTCAGCCATGTGTGGGACAGTGCTCTGCTCCCCCAGCATCCTTGAGCCTTCTGGTGCTGTGCTGTGAAGTGTGTGAGCATTGGAAAAGTCAGCACTGACCACCACTGTAATGGGGGTGGCCGACTGCAAGGGCCAGCTGGGAACATCCTGGCTCTGTGTAAAATGCAGGCATGAGACTTTGGTGATGAAATCAGCATAAGCTTGTGCTGTGAGATGCTCTCCACAACCCTGGATTTAAAAGCTGCTGAGACCACACTAGGGTGGCAACTACATTTCTCTCTTCTTTTTTTCTTTTTCTTTTTCTTTTTCTTTTTCTTTTTCTTTTTCTTTTTCTTTTTCTTTTTCTTTTTCTTTTTCTTTTTCT
>VZUI01054511.1:0-17717 GCA_013401135.1 Cettia cetti
GCGGCTCCGGGGGCTCCGCGGCCCGGGGCCGGGCCCGGAGCAGGAGCGGCCCGGGGCGGACGCGGGCCGGCGCTGCGGGAAGGGGCGCGGGTGTCCGCGCTGTGCCTCGCCTGGTACGGGCTGAGCGCCGGCGGCAACGTGGTCAACAAGCTGCTGCTCGGCGGCTTCCCTCGGCCCGTCACCGTCTCGCTGTTCCACATCCTGGGGCTGTGCGGGCTCCTGCCGCCGCTGCTCCGCGCCTGGCGCGTCCCGCCCGCCGGCCCCGCGCAGCTGCCGCCCCGCGCCTACCCCCGCTACATCCTCCCGCTCGCCTTCGGCAAGTACTTCGCCTCCGTGTCCGCGCACGTCTCGCTCTGGAGGGTGCCCGTGTCCTACGCGCACACAGGTGACGGCTGCGGGGTGCCCGCGGGGGTGTTCCGGTGCCGGCTGCGCTCGTAAGGAGGTGCCCGGGGGGATGTCCTGAGGGGTAGCTTGGGTTCGTGCCCTGTGGGGTGACGTGAAGCCCAGTGTGTGCTGGTATGGGCGCCTGGTGCAGTGTCCCAGTGTGTCCCGTGGGTGCCCAGTGCAGTGTCCCAGTCCCACCGTGTGCTCGTACAGGTGCCCAGAGCGGTGTCCCCATCCCCAGTGTGTGCTGGCACCAGCTCCGGGGGCAGTGCCCCGGTGTGTGCCCTGTGGGTGTCCCCGAGCACCAAGGTCCGGTCTGTACAAGTGTCCAGGACCGTGACAGGGAGGGAGGACCCATCCTGGGCTGAGCCCCGCTCCGTCCCTCTGCTCGTGGTGGCTGATGGAGTTGTCCCAAGCCTCAGGTCCCCACCCACGTTTCCCTCCTGTCCCCAGTGAAAGCCACGATGCCGATCTGGGTGGTTCTGCTGTCACGGATCATCATGAAGGAAAAGCAGACGACGAAGGTGCGGACAGGTTTGCTGAGGTTTCTTTTCTTGGAGGTGCTTGGGGTTGGTGCTCTGTGCTGGCTGAGGGCAACAGAGCTCAGGCTTTGGGTGGATTTTGTGACTAATTAGATGATGATGATTAAAAAAAAATCCCTTTTCTTTTTATTGTGAGTGTAAAACACATTAAACAATGACCAGGGTAATGCTGTCTGATACACTGGAGTTGTCAGTGTCTACTGCAGTGATGTAAATTTCCTTGAACTACAATAGTGAAATCGATGATCCCTAAATCAGCAGGATGTGTAAACTTGGCTGAAAACTCTTAGCAGATGCAATTTACCCCCGTGTCCCTGCTCCAGGTGTACCTGTCTCTGATCCCCATCATCACTGGTGTCCTGCTGGCCACGGTCACAGAGCTGTCCTTTGACATGTGGGGACTCATCAGTGCACTTGCTGCTACTCTCTGCTTTTCACTTCAGAACATCTTCTCCAAGAAGGTACCAGCTCTGTTCACAGCACTGCTCACTGCTGTCACCCTTCAGCAGGACAGGGTGTAATTTTCATTACAGAAATGTATTTTTTTTAGTTGACTTTGCAGTCAGATGAGCCCAGAGGGACGGTTGTTATTTTGTGTGTTCCCTGCAGCTCTTCCTACCTGTTGAAGCTGTTACACTGAGTTTATCCTGAGCCCTTTCTTTATCCCTCCACATGGATTTTTTTTCTGATGGCAATTCAATAGTGCTCAAATTCAACAGTTCATTGAAAGCTTTTAATGTATCTTGTTCTGTGAAATCATTCCTCTGTTCTGAACAAGTCACTGTCAACACTGGGCACTCCTTGAAACCACAGAAACAAAACTAAGATTGTGGTTTGTCTCTATTTAGTTACAAAATGGTTTCTGTTTTCTAGAGCTTTTAATATTAATTTGAATATTAATATCTTGTTGATACTAAGAGCCACCACTCAAAAAACCATTATTTTCCAAAGAGATACCAGTTTTTCTTACTATAAGAGTATTTACTTATTTTCCTAATGTAGCTGTCCCCTAAAGCAGTTTCTGTTTCCTGACTGCTGCTCAATCATGGCTCTTGTCAGGTGTTGAGAGATTCCCGAATTCATCACCTGCGGCTGCTGAACATCCTCGGGTGCCACGCTGTGTTCTTCATGATCCCAACGTGGGTTCTGGTGGATCTTTCTTCTTTCTTGGTAGAGAATGACCTGGTAAGTGCTGTGTTTGGAGAACTGTTTTCTAATATGAAAGAAAAGAGCAAAAAAATAAGTAACAAACTCCAGCACCCAGCCAGAAAAGTGCCCTGGAAGTGCTTCAGTGTAGTTCTTGTCAGTGTGCAAGGAGGTGTTAGGAAACACCTGCAAATTGTTTCACATGAGTTAACAAAGTGTTTATTGTGAGAATTCCATCAGGGTTTAGGAGAGGCAGTTTATGGCACAGCATAAATTTCAGGAGCTGGGAGCTGGAGTCAGGAACAAAAGCTCCCAGAGTGTGTGGGGAATGTCCTCTGCTTTCTCTGAGCTGGGAGTTGCATAAAGCAAAGTGCTTGGGGGCCTCTTTAGAGCTCAGTGCAGACACTCCTTCCAATGGCAGGTAAGGAGTGCCTCAGGCTGTGTTTGTATTGTTACCTGAAACCCAAGATAATTTTTTTCTCCTGCTGTTTGCTTTGCCACAGAGCACGATGTCTCATTGGTCCTGGACCTTGATGCTGCTTATAATCAGTGGATTCTGTAATTTTGCCCAGAACGTCATTGCCTTCAGCATCCTTAACCTGATCAGCCCCCTCAGCTACTCCGTGGCCAATGCCACCAAGAGAATCATGGTGATCACCGTGTCCCTGATCATGCTGCGCAACCCCGTCACCAGCACCAACGTCCTGGGCATGATGACTGCCATCCTTGGGGTCTTCTTGTACAACAAGGTGAGGCACTTCTTTGTTTATTCATCCAGGAAGCACAGCTGAAGCAGTCCAGTAGCTTTGAGGGTTTTTTTGTATGCCTTAAGAGCTGCTTGAGTGAAAATAGACAATGCAGAGGGCTCAAGGAGGAGGGATGCAGAGGAGGGATGAGCAGGGCCCAAGTGAAGGGCTTGGGTCACACCAGCTGTTGGGCCTCTCACAAAATTAAATTCTGATCTTAAGCTTTTCTTGAAAATGGAAGATAGAGAAGTAACTCAAAATCTCTTGAGCAAAAGATGAGTTTGTTTGTTTGGCGTGTGAGAGGAGTGAGGTGTTTATGAGAAGCCACTGATATTTTAAGACTCTAACAAAAGAAGTGATGTGGCTGTAGAACTGTCCGCTTTTCTCTGGGTATGTGAATATGTCTAGGTGGTATCTTAGGTGATATCTAAGAAGATCTACCTTCACTGAAGGGTTGTCAGGCTTTGGAAGGGGCTGCCCAGGGAAGTTTGGAGTCCCCATCCCTGGAGGTGTCCAAGGAAGGCACTCAGTGCTCTGGGCTGGGGACAGGCTGGGGATGTGGCACAGCCTGATGATCTCAGACTTTCCCAGCCTAAATGATTCTCTGAAAAACATCCTTCCTTCCTTCCCCAGACAAAATACGACGCAAACCAAGAGGCAAAGAAGCAGCAGCTGCTCCCAGTCACCACTGGAGACCTGGTGAACTTGGACCGGCACCGAAACCCTCCTGAGAAGTCCCAGAATGGCCTCACAGCCTTTGCCCAGCACGGAGACTTTCAGTACGGCCGCAGCAACGTCCTCACAGATCACTTCCAGTACAGCAGGCAGAACTATCCAGCATCCTACAACATGAATCGTTTTGATATTTAGGATCCTGGCAGACAGGTACAGACTGTGATATCAAAGTGTCCCCAGCATTATCAGAAAACTTTTAGTACATCCGTGAATGTCACAAAGCCATTGAACTGTGCAGGTTTGGCAGCAGGGCAGGTGCTGGTGGAGGGGAGTGGTGCAGGACCTGCAGCTGCTGCTGGGCAGAGCTTTAAACCTGGAACAGCCAGACCTGACACTGGAACCAAACCCTCAGAGCAGATTCTGGTGAGGTGCAGGTGTCACTGCTGAGTGGAACATCTGCCACTGCTCCTTTCAGAGTCTGCCAGCTCCTTGTTCTCTTGGCAGCTGAACTCTGGCCAGTATCTTGTTTCCATGCTGGTAATGTCACCTTTAACTTGTTCTCTAATAACGGTTCAATGATACTTTTAACGAGGCTTTCAGAAGGAAGTGAAAGCGAGGGGTACTTGTGCTTATCAGGATTTGTCTGAGGAGCATTGACTGAGGTCAGCTGCAGGCAGGTAAACTCGAGTTCATCTCCAGCATCTGTGGAACTTCTTGTGGATATTCACAACTCTTGTGCCTCTGCCCTCAGTCCTGGATGACAAACCAGAAGTGTTTCTGGAGGAGCAGGCAGTGGAAGGATTGATCTCGCCCAGAACTGCTTCAGGCATGGAAAAACACAGTTCTGCAGATCATTGGTCATGGCAGAGAACAACCAAGCCCAACTTAAAATCATCATTGTTTTCTGAATCATGTAGTCCTGTAACTCCAGACATTGCTGTCCCTTGGCCATGCAGGAAACTCCTTCACAAATAAAAGTGTTTGGAATAATATGATTTTATTTTTTTACTTCCTTCACACCTGTTCTTTCAAAACTGTTTTGTTGCTTTAGAAATTGAAAGGTGAAAGGTGTTTTGTTCTCAGTTTTATGCATAAGTTATGCTCTCTTATATGATTCATATATTTTGAATGGATTGGTTTGAACAATCATCATTATTAATTGTTTCTTAAATCTTTTTAGCCCCTAATTGTTTGGGTTTTTAAAATTTCTTAATTCCTGCTGTTGGAGCAGCAGTGTGGATTTAGCCTGACTTCCACTTCCTGCTGGAAGAAGTTAAATTCTGTATCCTGTGCTGTTCCTGCAATTCCCCTGGCTCGAATAGGAAATGAAAGAAAAATTGTTTGAATCAGCAGTAAATAGATAATTTATGGTTAAGAGCTGATTCAGTATAAATTCTAGACAAGGTGATTGTGTGTGTGTCAGGTACTGCATTTGTGCATGGAAGGGATGAAACTTGGCTTTCATTCCCTTGAATGAATTTCCTTGGAATGAAGTGAAACCCAGCTTGGAACTTGGGTTTCACTGAATCAGATTCTTCTGTCGTTGCTTTAGCAAAAGATTTTAGGGGCCTTCTTTCCTTCCCAGACTGTTGTACAGTGAGACTTTGATAGCATAAGTTTTATGCTTTTAACCAGAGAGGTACCAGACACCAGTGACAACATTCAGGGAGTGGCACAGAACACTCCTCTTATTTATTGCTTTACAAATGCCCATTTCCATGATGTGAGATGATGATTTGGCTCCTTTCTGGATAATAAAGAATTTATTTTTAAGTGCAAAATCAAGCTGATCTTATTCTTTTGGCTGCTGGGGTGGTAGTTACATGAACAGCCTTCCACCAAAGAGTCCAAAAGAGGAAATGATCCTTCTGAAACTTCAGAGATGGGTTAAAAATGCTGCTGCTGTGTGTGAGCAGAACTTCTTGCCTTGACTGGAGTTCAGTCTGTTCGTGCTAGCTGAGAACTTGGGCTTTTTTGGTAGAAAATCTAAATAAATCTATCCATAACCCAGGTGAACAAGGTCATGAGGAAATCTTTCCTTCAAATGAAATTTCTTTTGCCTGTTCCAGTATTAATATATGTGTAATTATTTCTTTTTAACACGGGGAAAGTGCCAAATGTGTATTTCTAGGGCTCACTTCCCAACATTTCAATGCTTTTACCTACAAGTGACAAGATTTGGTGGACTCTGGATTTGGATTAGGTGCTAACTCTGCAAGAGACTGATTGGAGGATGAGAGATTCAGGCTGAGATTTTCAAGAGGGGCTGAAGTTCTGCAGGTGCTTTCAAAGGGAGCTGGTATCACCTGTTAAATTCCTGCAAATGCTGAATTGTGGTCTTTGTGCCTCAGTTTCCCTTTTGGAAAATGAAGATGATTCTTCTCTATATCACAGGAGGTAAAATACCAGAAAAAAAGTGGCATTGCAAGCCCCAGAGATGTCCAGGCATACTGAGTTAATCTGTCCATTCTCTGCTGTGTCTTCTGCTGCTATGGGAAGTAAATAAAAACCAGATCAGAGGCTTTATTAAATATGTTCAGGTTTGTTTCCTTCTGAAGAACATAACCAAACCTTTTCTGACGAGTGTTCTCAGAGTACACTTACCATGGCAGGTTTTAAACTCAGCTTTTTCTGTAGTCTTGGCAGCAGGTGAGGGTTTCCTGTTCAGAACTGTCCCAAATTCCAGTCTGGGCCTGTGGCTTCACTCTTGTCTCTGAAACAAAACTCCTGTGCTTGCAGGGACTGGCCCAAGATGAGGATATCCCGTGAGGATAATAGGTTCATTTAGAGCCCAGGGAGTGAAGCTCTTCCCTGGAGAGTTCCTGCAGCTCCAGCCCGGGTCTGTGGGCAGCAGGGATGGTTGGGTGTGGCACCAGGAGCAATTAGAACTGACTCGGTTACACAGGGTGGTTTTGCTGGATCCCAAATCCCAGTCCTTAAGCAATATTGCCCACATTCAGGGAAAGGAACTTCCTGACACTGCTGTAATAAACATTTTAATCTTGGGCCTCTGCAAGATTTTTGTTAGGCCAAGTGAGACGTTTGTTCTAAGCTGGTTTGTAAATGAGTGGCATGTTTACTCTGTCTGTAGCAAGTACAGAAACACTGGAATAAAGAGGGCAAAATCTGCACAATTGTGTACAACGACCCTGTCATTAAATCAAAGCCAAGGGGGTTGGTTTGGGTTCATTCCTTGCAGGAAGCTTTGGGAGTGTCACAATGGCACTGGTGAGGAGCTGGGTGGATGTTTTGCTGTGGGTGATGCCTCACACAAATGCTGTAACCAGGGTTAGAACACAGGCACTGCACTCCCTTGACATATTTTTATTTCCACTATGCATTTTTTACATGTAAATACATCACAACATTGAAAAAAAATTCTTCCCCAAGCAGTCCTGGGTAGTTGTGGAAATAAGAAAACCAATCTCTCCCCGCTCCACGTGGGTGTTCTGTTGGTAGTTCCAAAGAGTATTTGATGCTCTTTCAAGAGAGCTTAAAAATATTCCCCCTGCAGGTTCAATTTTAGTACCCAGTGGTGGTAAGAGTATCTTTATCATCTGGTAAAATGCTTGTGGTTTTTAAATAACTGAATGCTAAATAAAATTGAGGCAAGACTTAGGCTTTGTAAGTGCACAGTGATTTGTAAAAATAGTGTTGGTATTTTGGGGTCAACTCATGATGATTTCCAAAGCTCAGTTTTCCTTTCTAATCTGTGTTCAAGCCCATTTTTTTCTGATGCAGCATTTTGCAGCAGAAGGAACTTCTGCCATGTAGCTCTTTGTAAAGCAGGTGCAATATAAATAAAGGGAAAATTTTGTTTTTCCAAGGCTTAAATTTCTGGGTTGTGCTGTGAGCTGTTAAAAATAATTCTGAAATGTCTTTGTGCTGATGTTCCAGGGCAGTGAAACAAATTTGTTAACCCTGTGACAAGTGATACACTCACAGTGTGTAGATATCCAAGGGGCACCCAGCTTTTTTGTTGCTTTTTTAAATGTTAGACCTCTATAAATTGATGGGAATATGGGTGAGTTTCCCAAAAAAACCACAAACCAACCCCACAGTGTGGAATCCTGCTCCTGCCCTTCAGCAAAAGAACTTTTTTGTGTTGTTTTCCTGTTCAGCTGTTCTGTGAAGTTCTGGATGTCACTGGGGTCCCTGTGGATCCTGCTGGGATCCCTTATGGAATCACACTGGTGACTTCCAGCTCCTGGGACTCCTTCCTGCCTTACACCAGGATTGGTTTTGGTGGACTCCTCTGGAGTTTTTGGGGCATTTTGTGGATAAACCATTGCTGTGGCAGCAGAAGGGGTGACCACCTGGGCTCTGACTGCAAGGCAGGATGGTGGTGTGGGGATGGAAGGTGGCAACAGGAAAACTTTTATATTGGCCAAAATTTGAAGTTCACCTGCTCTTTTGGGATCTGTGAATCTCCAGCACAGCAGAGAGGCTCAGAATCCTGGCCAGAGTTTTGTGTGATGATTATTTTTCCCATTAATTATTTGGATACATGAGACTATCCATCTTTCTGAGGTTTTGTGTCTGTAAATGGCACACTGCACTGGGGACACCAGGGACTCCCCATTGTCACCATGCAGGGGACAGCAGTGACTCCCCATTGTCACCGTGCAGGGACAGCAGCGAGTCCCCTCTGTCACCGTGCAGGGGACAGCAGCGAGTCCCCATTGCCACCGTGCAGGGGACAGCAGCGAGTCCCCTCTGTCGCCGTGCTGGGGACAGCAGCGAGTCCCCTCTGTCACCGTGCAGGGACAGCAGCGAGTCCCCTCTGTCGCCGTGCAGGGGACAGCAGCAAGTCCCCGCTGTCGCCGTGCAGGGACAGCAGCGAGTCCCCTCTGTCGCCGTGCAGGGACAGCAGCGAGTCCCCGCTGTCGCCGTGCCCGAGTTTCTGCCCTGCAGTTCCACCTTTGCCCCGGAGGCGGCCCCAGCGAGCCCTCAGACCGTTGCAGTTGCTGACCCTCGCCACCAGGCGGCAGCAGCAATTTAAATCGATCCAAAATCTCAGGTTTAAGAGACAGGAAAAAAAACCAGAATCGTCTGTTTCCTCCTTATAGAACCTATTTTCTTACATTTTCAAGGTTTTTAAATTTAATTTTTTGTGCATATATACAAAAGTTGTATTTGTATGTTCAAGAGCTATATATCTCTGTATTCAGAATTCCTTACCTTCTAAAGTTCTGTGTATAATACAGTAGATGAACAGAGTTATTTGGAAATAACCCTCAGTTATTATATAAATGAATATTATTTTTCACTATGTGCAAGAATAAGAAGTTTTAAAGAGAGGAATTAAAACATAGGGACAGGAAGCCATCTATCATTTCTCTTCAAACCACACAGCGCTAAAAGCAGATTGTCTCTTTAATGACTCTTAAATCTCTAATGAGGTTGCCAAAGACTCCAGAAACAAGAAAATAGTAGCCATAAACCGATTTTATTATCTCTGAAAAATGGAATGTTTCACTTACAGAAACTTAAAAGCGATGTTTGATCAACACCATGTTCATTACAAACGGAAAAAAATAAAACCAACCCAAAACAACCTAAAACCAACCAACCCCAAACCAAGTTGACACAGTATTTTGGCTACAGTGCAGCAGCAGTCTTGCTTGTATTTTTTTTTTTACTTTTTTTTTTTTTTTTTTTAGAATCACAAACTCAAGGTGACCCTGGGTTAATAAAACTCAAGCCCACTGTCAGGTGGCATTAAAAATAAAAAAAAGACACCAATGTACAGCGAGCGCCGTCAGTAGCGGCGGCTGAAGCGGGGCTCACTCAGCCTGTTTGTCCTCTCCGGGCCTGCAAACACACCTGGGATCCCACTGCCCTGCAGCACCTGGCCCTGGCTCCCGGCTGGGGTGAAGCCTCCACGCCTGCAAACAATGCCACACAGGTTGGATATGACCCAGGGAAGTTCATATTCTGAAAGATTTTTCTTGAATTTGTTGTTTGGTTTTTTTCCTTGTCAATCTGGGTTTAATTAGAAGCTGAAGGTGTTTTTTGGATTGAATTATTATAAAAGCGTTATAAACATTCTGACAGAGTTTCTTACCCTGATGTCCCTCCTCGAGTCATCCCATGGCCTGGTCCTGACTGACCAGGCATGCTTCTATCACCACCTAATTCAAAAAGAAAAAAAAAAAAAAAAAGGGAAAAAAAAAAAAAAGAAAAGAAAAATACAGGCTTTTGTGTTTCCCTAATAAAAGTGTCACCTTGTTCCCAGAATTTCATTTGCTTGCTCAGTAATTTAACTACCACTAGAAGGTTCAGCAGCAGTAATTGACAGAAAAAAACCACGATCACACTGGTAAGCAGCAAGTGTACCTTGCCATCTCTCATGATCCCGTCCCATCACTCCTCCATCCACATTTCCCTGCCATGTACGATCTTGATGCCCCTCTAACTTTCGACCATGATCTCCCCAGTCACGTCCATCTCTTAAAAAAATAAAAGAACATCTTCTAGGTATGTCCCCTACCCACTGAGCAGCACAGGGTAAAGCCAAACACCATACCCCATGCCAAAGTGTGTTAAATGGTTAATCAAGCTGGAGCTGGAGCCACCCAATCACTGCAATCAGAACTGGTCAAAGAGAAACAGAGACACTTGCTGAACAGCATCCTTCACACAACACAACTTGTCTTTTTTGATCTTTGATATTGGAAAGCACTGAAATACTTGGGCATTGATCAATTCATTGGCTGCCACTCCTCTGTCTGATAATTATGCAGCTGGAATATGCCCAGCTTGATTAACTGGTTTAAAGAGAAACCACTACAATTCCAGGTGAGTCCAAGTTCTCTACCCCAACCACTGCAGAGACTTCTCACTCAATTTCCTTTAAAACCTCACCACTGGCCATGAATGAAACATCTGCAGAAACAGACTGGATCTCATCTGTAGAAATGAAGTTATTTCCAGGAGAACCACAGTCAGGAGCTGAGCTAACTGAGCAGCTCCTTCCTCACTACAGAGCTTCACTCTCCCTTGGCAACTCCCTGCTCCTCCAGATGTTCCAAGATCTGGAGAGAGGATTCACACTTGTCAAGCTGCTTACTGCTGTCACCCTTCAAAGGTTCACCAAGGAAGTGTTAAGAGCCCCCAATCACTCCCCTGCTGTGCCAGGCACTCACCGGGTCTGTGGGGGGATCCCTCTTCCCTCACTCATCCTCCTGTCGCCGTAGCCGCCCCAGCTGTCCCGGGAGTGCCGCTCAGGGCCCCCGTGCCGCTCCTCTGGGTAGTGCTGAAAGGCAAACAGGACACACACACGCTAAAAACTAACACAGGTTTTCTCCTAGGATTGCAAAAATTCGGCTTTTTGGATGTTGTCTTTCTGTGAGCTGTCAGAAAAAAAAACTGTAGCTGTCTCATTTGTTTATAGGTTCCACTCCACGCATTTATTTTGTTTATTGACATTGATTCCATGCTGTTCACTGGTGGGAGGGCTTTTTTTTTTTTTTTGTTTGGTAAAGTTTTTTAAGGTTTACATTCTTGGCTTCAGATTTTTAATTTTT
This sequence comes from Cettia cetti, assembly GCA_013401135.1. Classification (NCBI taxonomy): domain Eukaryota; kingdom Metazoa; phylum Chordata; class Aves; order Passeriformes; family Sylviidae; genus Cettia; species Cettia cetti. The sequence goes on from VZUI01054511.1 coordinate 11,023, forward strand.
ATATAGAATATCTTCCTACTCCCTACCTCTCTTCAGAAATGAAAGGTTTTGAATCCCATTGTGGCACCGATTTCCACAACTGTCCTTCTACAGCCTTGTTTCATTATGGCACCAGTTGTTTTATTTAGATAAATGTGAGAGAAGGCATCCTTTGCCAGCTAAGTACAGCAGCTCTCTCTTAACACCTAAGAGGGTTACCAAAAAAGCTTTTACTGCCACATACCAGCCTGAAAAGATGCTCCTATCACTCAGAGGTTTCCCCTTTCCTGTATCTGAGGCTAACACCCCAGCAAGCAGGTAACCTAATAATTTACTTCATGCTCATTAGCATACACAATTAGTTCTGGTTAAACATTTCAGCTGAAAAGGTTGTGTTTGTGCTGTGTGCACACCATCTTCTTTCTGCTTTGGGGTCAGCTTGTTTTGGTTTTTAACTAAAGCAGTAATTTAGTTGTAACGCACCTGCCCATCTCGATCTGGAATTCCCCTTGTACAGTCTCTCCTGGAACAAAAAAGAAAAGTTTCAGTTGAATCAACACAGTAATTCCAGTGTCTGCATGAAATAACACATGAAAAGTTCATCTTCATTAGGCTGTGTATCTGAATGCTAATGTTCAGTGGCAAGATAACTCAAAAGAGTTCTTGTTTCATAGCACGAAAAGAGATCAAAGTAACACCTATCACTGTAATACGGGTAAAAAAGGCACCACTGAGGACAGCCAGGAACTCAGTGACACCAAGGGAGAATACTGAGTGAATCTACCAGTGCCAGAAATGAGTTACAAGCAAAAACAAATGGTAGTTTTCACCAGGGATCCTTTGAGAGCAAGCAGAAGGCTTAATGGCACCATGCAGAAAATATTTTTCCATTCTGTGGTGCTAAAAACCTGCATCAGCCAGACTGCAAAGAAGAAAATAGGGAAAATTCTCAAGCAAAAGGAAATGGCTAAATCTTAGGGGGTTCATAAAGCAGACTTCCATGCACCTTGAGAGAAGCTGTTGTATCTCCACCAGCATCATGGCAGACTACATGAGGACTTGGCTTATAATCTTTCTGCAGCCTCTTTCTGGTATGTCCCTAACCCACGGAAACAAAAGGACTGCAAGCACGTGTGAAACTAGACAGGAGAAATACACAAGAGTGATTTCTTTCACTCTGCTAACACCATTCAAGCCACTAGAGGACACCAAATTTCCCGGAAGGCAGAGGAAGAAGAGGAGGAGCCAGTGCCTTGCCCACCTGTCCAGGCAGTGATCCTGGTAGCGGCCGCGGTCCCTGTGGTCGAAGTCGTGGAAGCGATCCTGCCGCCCGAAGTCCGAGTGGTAGCGGTCCTCCAGCGCCAGCCGCTTCGCCTCGGGCCAGTACGGCTCATCCCGCCTGCACACGGGGCCACATCAGCAGCCAGCCCACAGCCAGCTCCCCTCTCCTGCTCTCTCAAACCTCATTCAAGCCAATAATTAAAAATCTTTGTGTTAAGCAGCAGTCAAATTTTGGTTTCAGAGAAAATTTGGTTTACCAAAACCAGCTTAATTTCAGCGTGTGCTGATGTGAGAAGAGAACGAGTATCCTTCCCACTTAGAGCTGATGCACACAGTTACTACTCTTAGGAGAGTTACTACTCTTGCATGAGAGTTGCCACTCTCATTCCTCTCTGGGAAATAAGAGTAGACCAGAACAGTGCACACAAGTGCACAGCATTTGCTCTTCTTCAAATTGCTACTAGTGTTAAAAACAGCAGGTAAGGAGTCTTTCAGCTGTGAGCTCCCATGAATGCCTCATCCAGTGCTCCCCATCTCCACAGGCTCCCCGAGGGGATGTGGCTGAGTTGGGAGCCCCAGTGCCTGCTCCTCACCTGCTGTCAGGATCGTAAGGCCTCCTCATGGCAGATCTCCGCTCCTGCTCATAGCGCAGCTGCTCCTGCTGGCGTCGCAGCTCTTCCCTCTCCCTCTGGATTCGCTCCTGCTCCCGCCTCCTTTCCTGCTCTATGTGCATCCTTTCCCTCTCCAACCTCTCCCTCTCCAAGCGCTCTCTGTCCAGGCGCTGCCTTTGGAATTCCAGCCGTTCCCGCTCCCTCTGGAGCCTCTGCCTCTCGTCCCGCTCGTGAATGGCTGCAAGGCGCTGCTCCCGGTCTCGCCTCTCTCTCTCTCTAATTTAAAAGAGATAATTGGTTTTTAATTGAGACTTTTCAGGCCAAGTTGTACTGGTTCTTTGTTTTGGGTGAGGTTTCTTGTTTGGTTTTGCCATTTTAAAAAAAAAGTTTTTATGATCTCCCTCTTCTTCCCAAGTAACAGCTATGGGGAAAATAAAAAACTCCATAGGAATGACAGAAGCAAAGGTGAGAATTCTGCATAAGTAACACAGTATCTACTCTTAAGTCAGGTTTGAAAAAGCTTTCAGAGTGCCTACCACATGCTAAGACAGAAATCCGACATATAAAAAGTATTTACAAGCTTCTGGGGAAAAAACCCCAAGGATATTCAAATCCAATCAAGTGGAACACAAAGCCTGAAAGCACCTAAAGAAGTCTCATGAGAAGATTGATTTCAGCAGTAAAAGCCTCCATCACTAGGCATTATGTCTGTTCTAGCAATAATTAGCATGAAATCAATCTGAGATATCCCTGTTGGAGGGTCACAGCACTGCTGTGAAGTCTGTCCAAAACAGAACAGGTAAGGGAGTGAAAAATGCCATTTAAAGTTATGGGAGCTGGGAACTCACCGCCGCCTCTCCGTTTCCCTGATTTCTCTCTCCCTCTGCCTCTGCCGTTCCCGCTCCCGCTGCTCCTTGATTTTATCAAAGGATAAAATATCCTGCTTTTCCTTGCTCTCCGATTTGCGGTCCTGGCTTTTTGTGCTCTGGGATGAATCAGAACAATGCATGAGCTGAACACGGTGCATTTCCAGCTAAAACTCCAAGGCAAATGCCTACACTAGGTCAACCTGAACAAAACAGCCTCCCATACCTTCCCCAGAGGTAAACAACAGTGGAATTCCAGGGAGAAGTACCCTGAATTTGACCAGAACTTCTAAATATTACAATAAATATTAGGAGAACACAACCTGATTGCAAACACACACCAGTAACAATCCAAGCTCAGGGAAACCCATCATCCTAACACCATTTGCATATTGCAACTGGACTCCTTCCACTAGGTGAGCAGTGAAAAAGCATAAAAATTATTAATCATCATTAATACCCTGATGCTTTACAGAAAGTGATGAAACGACAACTGTACCAATACATTAGGATAAAAACCCTTCATCTCTGAGCACATAAATCTATTTGACACCCATTTTTATACAAAAGTTTCTCTGGAGGCTGGCCTTACCCTCTCTTTTGATGCAGAGGTTTTCACACTAATAACTGGCTCTCCTTTAGATTTATCCATTACCACTGTCCTTTCAGTTCCTCGACTTGCTAGAAAACAAAATAGAGCCAAAAATAAATGGTACAAAAGATATTCAACAATTCTTGCAAGATTCAAAACTGTTGAGATACTAAATAGTAAAAAGTCATTTTAATGAGGTTTTTAATAACATATGGAACTCATTTATGATTTAAATAGCTTGCCAAGATTTGGCCAACATGAGGATGGGGGCAGGAAATTTATCACAAAATTACAGCAGTACTTTCTGGTAGGGATGACAGCTAAAAGAACATTAATTTAATTCTCTCATCCACAAAATACATCCTCTGCCAGTTAAAAAAAAAAGCCCAAAAAAAGAACACAGAATCACAGTGTCAGGTCAAAATCCAGTGACAGCTCCATAAAAATTATGGAAACTCTGTTTTAAGTTATTAGAAACTGAAGTCAAAATTTTCAAGGTGTTTTCTGATGTTTGGTGTCAGTTTTATTAAGTAAGTTTCCTTTTACTGAATTATCAATCCCATCTAATAATATACAAGTATCCTTGAAAACATTTCTGAAAGCCAGCATCACCTGATTTACTTGCCCTGGATCTATCAGAAGATCCAGTCTTTTGTTCATCCTTTTCTTTTCCTTCTTTTTCATCTTTTTCTGATTTTTTAGCATCATCTTTTTTGTCGATCTTCTCCTCCTTCTTAATACCAACAGACCTGCAAAAAGCAGGAAAGCAAAATGCCTCTTTCAAAAGCAACAAACCACTTGAAAAAACAGTATTGGAACTATCACTCACTAACCACCCAGTCAGTTTTTCAGAAAGAAAAGACTAAATCCTAGACATATTTGTCATTAAAAGAAGAGTCTAAGACAGAGTCAGATTAGAGGACAAATAACTGGTAAAAATAATGATTTGCCTAGAAATAATTTGATTTAGTATCTCCTGATGTAGCTAACAAGTTTTTATGCTAACACTAAAGCACTTTGTATTTCTGAACAGAGAGCCAGTTAAGATGTCCTTACTACTGTAAAACATCAACTTTCCAAGCATTATTCCTATTTCAAATGCAGGATGAAACATTAAATCAAGATTTATTACAGTTAATGTTAAATTTGGTCACCTGGCTGTATTTGAAATGAGTGGTCTTTAAATATCAAGAAATACAAAACAACACTTTACTTCTCAGATTTGGACTCTGCAGAATGGTGTCTGTCTTTCTCCTTCCTTGTTTCACCTTCCTTTTTGTCTGAAGGCTTTTTTCCTGCTGGTTCATTTTTTGCCTAGAAATTCAGCAAGAAATAATTACATAGTCAGAGACAAGAGATTAAAATTGCATGCTTTTATTTTCATTACACTGCCATGAAATAGCTGGCCCTTACCTTTTCCACAGAAATCATTTTACCATGCAGCTCTGTTCTGTGGAGGTGATTAATACACTTGGTGGCCTCCTCAGATGTTGACATTGTCACAAAGCCATAGCAGCGAGCACCAGGACTGCGAGCATTTGTCACCACTTTTGCACCAACCACCTTTGGGAAAAAACAAAAATATTCTGTGTTTGCAGGCCCGTGACTAAATAAATTCTAACTTAATCACCATTTCTTGGAACAGTTTTGGATGGGAAAGGACTTTTAAAAACCATTTAGTTCAATCAATTCCCATGTAATAGATAGGGACATCTTCAATAACGCAGCTCAGAAAATTCATCTTCAAGTTGCTGAGCATGTCAGGGGCTCAAGGCAGATATACAGAGAGAGTGATTGCAAAAACCAAAATAAAATTGAATAAACAAAACTACTACCACTTTCTCTTTCCTTACAGAACATCTGTGCCCACACATGACAATCTCTGACAGGCAGTGGCACTTAGTGACACAAACATTTAATATTACATTCAGAAAAGTATTTGGCAGAAGGGGACACGGTCACACACAGAGTTCCCTTCCACAACTTCTGCTCTTGTATCCTAGCAGGCACTGCAAAACAAGTGGAAGCCTGCCCTCAGAAACTGGATTTCTGCAGAGAATACCCCTAGAAATGGAACAGTTTAAAACAGCATTAACTATTGCTGGATACTCAAGACATAATTAGACTACTACATGATGATGTACCAGTCTCTCCTGTCAAGAACTGCCTCATTCTCACAGGTATCTGCACAGATACTCTCTGCAAACTCCATCTCTTCTCCCATCCCTCCATTTCAATCTTCTTTACTGAACTGTGCTCCTTTCAGATACAGAGTTTCCAAAGAACACAAAGTTAAGAACTCAGCCTGCCCAGTTATTCATTAGGGAAAATAAGAGCTAAATTAAAGGTCAGCCTTTTAAACTGACACAATGGTTTGTTAATTTACATATCCACTATGTACTGTACCTTTCCATACTTGCTGAAAAGATTCTTCAAATCTGTAGCTCTAGTAGAGGAGGAAAGTCCACTAACCCACAAATTTCTGCCAGAACCACTCCCCACACGGCCTGGGGTACAAAAAAGCCAAACAAAAAAACAAGTAAAACACAAATGAAGTAGTGCAAAATCAAGAGTCCTAAACACCCCCCCACATTTTGCCTTCATAAAACTCTTCCACTTGAATTTTAATTCTACCTCTTCCATTCATTCTTAAAAATCAAATTGCAGGCTACACACTGTAGCTACACACTGCAATTTTCTGTATTTCAATCACTTTTAGGAGAATTACAAAGTATCAAATATTAACAGGCCAAAAAGACTTCTTATCTAAAACAAACTCCAACACTGTTAATAATGCTACAGAAGTTGCAGAAGTTACAAAAAACTGATATTTTAAAGATATATTTTGAAGGGATGTGTTACAACTGCATTGAGGGTTCACTGAACTGACACTCCTCCTTTTTATTCCAGGTCCTTTGTACATAAAAAACCCCAAAAAACTCCAAACACACACATACCTTTCTCATCTTTTGTGACTGCCTTTGTATCTTTGTCTTCAACAGGGCTAAAGACAAAACACCACATTATTCAAGAGATCTTAGCAAAAAGAATATTAATTCTAGACAGCACAACTAAAATTGGATACCTACCAGTAAATTAGTTCCAAAATAAACACTATTATTGGCAAATTTCTAGAAGAGTGACAGGAAATAGGGATTTGTACCCCTAAACGGACAATTCTGTTTTGCAGATGACAGAAATAAGAGTAATTTGGGGAAAACAACCTTTGAAGGTTGAGGAAGGAAAAGAACTCAAACCCACTGTTCTTAAGAAAAAAAAAATACATCTACACATGGAGAAATAAAAGAGACCTTTAGGAATAGGCTACAATTTCATCAGTCTCGGAGGCCAATTGAAGGAAACAGC
>VZUI01054512.1:0-29821 GCA_013401135.1 Cettia cetti
ATGGATGGATGGATGGATGGATGGATGGATGGATGGATGGATGGATGGATGGATGGATGGATGGATGGATGGATGGAGAGGTAGGATGCCCTGATGCAAGTTACCAAGGGCAGTATTTTCACTATGCCTTTTCTGGCCTGATGTTTTGTTCACACAGCATGGAGAAGAAAGCCAAGTGATGACATCCCCCAGTGCACCAAGGTTCAAACACATCAAACTTGCCATTAGGCACAAGGGAACAGGGAAGGCAACACCCAGAGGGATCTGTACTGAGATCCCCTTTGATGACATGCCAATGGACTGACACACAAGGCCCAGTGATCATGGAAAATATACTTTTCCAGTGAGTTATAGCCAGACACGTCAGACTCTTCCTGCTCTGCACTTGCTGGGCTAAAGATGCTGGCAGACAAATGAACTTTATCACTGACACATGGACCATTCCCTGCCTGTGAACATTCCAAAGCAGAAACATGTTCTACTGCAACTCAGCCCAAGCATTCAATGCAATGGGTGTAGAAGCTATTGCAAAGGGCAGGGCCTTGCTGACCACAGTCAGTGGTAATCTCCCTGCAGTCAGGGATACCTGGGGCATCTGAAGCTGCAAGGAATGGTAGAGTATGTCTGGGCATATGAAGGGCAGATGGAAGTTCCTCAGAAAGAATGTGAAGATTTGTAAATAGGGCTTGTGTCTGCTGTATCATGACTAATGGGAGAGTTTGAGACTCATTCTTCAGAACAGACCCCAGTCTGTCCCCAGACCATGCTACAGTCCTTCCAAATTTTACCTCTATCTGCTTTCTTTCATATTTTGGAACACTTTTCATTTTTGTCCCCTCTCTCTTCTCATCCAGTATTTTGCCTGTGGCATTCCTCTTCCTACTCCCCTGGCCAGCAATCCTAGCTTCCCACAGCTGCCCATGCCAGGGCAAGTGGTGTGCAAACACTAGCTGCAAAGGGACAAGAACTTGTGTCAACACACTGAAATAAACCAAACAAAATAATTTTCTAAGATTTATTGCATCCAAAGTCCAGCAGAAACAGATGTACAAACTTTGCTTGTACAGTGCTTGGGGAATGGGATGTGGAGGGTGGAGGCAGCAGCAGAGCCCAGAGTTGCTGCTGGACCACGTTCCAGTTGGAGGCAGGGCCTTCTCCATGCACTGTGCTGAGCAGGCTGCTACTGCTCAGCCAGCTATGGGTCTTTGGCAGCAGCAGAGCCTGAGGTCAAGGGAGGGGAAGGCATGCTCAACAAAGGCTGAACAGATGCAGTCTGGTGCACAGAGAAGCTGGATGTTGCTTCTACACCGTCCTGGGCTGAGCAGCACCAGGCAGGGAAAGAACAACCATGAACATGAGGCAGGAGCCAGTACCACAGGAGAAGTGGAACCACCCTCTGCTGATTAACCCATCTTCCAGTGGATTTGGCTCTGCAAGTGGATGTGCCTCTGGTGTACATCAGTCCAGAACAGTGAACGCAGGCCTTTGGCCCCAGCAAAGGGAAGGCTCAGCAAGCTTTGGAAATCCTACAGCCCCAGAAGCCAAATGCCTGATCATGACAAGTCTGTAAATGCCTGGCCATGAGAAATCTGCTGCTCCAAGAAGAATCTGAGGTGCTGGAGAATCTCAGCTGTCATTCAGTTTTATAGCATTTATGCCAAGCACACACATCACATGTTTCAGTGAGAGCAGGGTGGTTGCTTTGCTTCCCTTTATTCAATCATGCTTTAGAATCAAATCAACTATTAGTGCTGCAACACATCTTTCTGTTTCCATAATGAGCCTACAAAAACAGCTGCTCAGTGGCCACAGCAACCTCTGTTATAGAACTGGGGATGTGGGCATAGGGGAGGCACAGCCTTGGCATGGAACAACTCTCTAGGTACAGTCACAACACCAACTGCAGGACAGGAATAGGAGCAGGGAACAGCGTGCTTCACACATTACAGCATCTCCCTGGCAGAACTTCAAGGGCCTGGACATTTGCCCAGAGCATGTCAAGGGTAAAATAAAAAAACAAACCAGCCCTAAAACCCACTTACCCAGGGATATGAAGAAGCCCTAGCCAGAAACATCCCCAACTTTTCTTGCTTGCAACAGCTTCTATTTCTTCTATAAGGTGGCAAAATGACTGAATGCAGTAGAAGGCCAAACCCTGCACTACAGGACAAATGCTTGTACAGAGGCTAAAACACTTTACCCCACGGAGCACAAACTTCCCTAAGTAGGGGCTGGATGGGTTCAGGTCCCATAACCTTTGCAGCATCCCTCTGAATCCTGTACAAGGCCATGGAGCAGTGCAGCACAGCCCCACACACCCCAGCGAGGCACTGCTGCTCACAGCCTCCCCCTCACCCCAGATCCCAGCAGATGAAGCAGAGTCAGTTTGGCCCCTGCACGGACACAGCAGATGATGCTAATCACAGAGTGCAGGACTCTTGGCAGGCCTGGCTGCAGCTTTGGCTCAAAAGCTATTCCATGTTTTTCAATAAAGAACTTGCAACTGTAAAAGAGACAAAACTCAGACCAAATCCTCACAGCAAGACTTGTGTGTGGCAAGAATCCAAAGGAGAGGAAGAAAAGGAAAAAAAAGGAATCACATCTCTCTCATAATAACAGAGAGCAGGAAGAAAAGGACACAGTGACCCAAAAATCAGTATGACTCAAGAGTCTGGGAGACTGAGCAGAATGTAGGTGCTAGCAAGCATTGCCTGATGTCTCCACCATGGAGACAACAAGCAGAGTAACACAATTCAATTTTTTACAATATTGATCTGGCACAGTGATTTTTAGACCAGATCAGCAAGTCCTATCATTAAACAACCACTGAATGTTAACTAGCCTTCAAAACAACATCAAACCACAGTCTACACCATTATATAAAGCACTACTCACTGACTCATAAAGAAAAAAAACAAAACCAGAAGGCTCTGGACAGCTGCAACATATGCAATACCTTTCAACAGGAAAAGTCTGTTCCACCAGCCCCAGAAATTTGTAAGGAGTCAATTTCACTACGACTTAGCATCCACTTCACTACAGAATACAGTAATCAAGATAAAAAACATACTTCCTTGAATAAATAAAGATGGCAAGTCCTCCTAACTTACAAGCTAGAGTCAGAACATGATCTGGGTTTCCCTGCACCAGAGAGGTCAAGATGTGCTACAGGACATTTATAATCCTGTGAAGAGCACACCATGGCTAAAGCCACCACAGAACAGGCTGTTTCTGTCTACAAAGGAAAAGCTCTCCAGCATGATCAGGTCACCACTGCACTCTTATATCCATTATAGTCCCTGACACACCACAGTGGAGGGGGTGGGAAGCAGAGCAGGGGTACAGAATAAAGCAGGACAGGGATGATGAAAAAGAGTCAAATGAGGAGCTTTTCCATTTGTTTAGTGGAAGGGATAAGGAACAAGCTACAATCAAGAGCTTATCACATATACAGGCTTCAAATCTCATCATACTAAATAATTCACATGTTTATTTATGGGGGGCCAACTTTTCAACCTTCAGCTGATGGGCAAGAACACCTTTATAAAATATTAAGAAACTTCCAGCAAAATCTTGCAAGGTAATGGGCAAGAGTCATTTTACAGAGACATCAAGGCAGGGCAGTTTAGTGACTCAGCCAAAAGCAATGTTAGAGTTCACTGCTGAATGCAGAGGGTTCATGTCCAGTTACTATTAAAAACAATCCCTAAAATGGTATTTAATGAGCTAAGAAAATTATGAACAAAAACTCACTTATCTAAACACAAGACCTTATGTAGAGAGAAGTCTTCCAGAAGAAGCACCTCATGATGTTAAGAGGTTGCAACAAGGACTTCTAGATTCTAAACTGAGGCTTCTTAAATACTTTCCATATTAATCAAGGTGAAGTAACAGGGTTTTCTCAAGAGGATCATACTTATCCATCAAGTGGAAATAGCTGCTACCAGCAGTTTGAGTTGTAGTGAAACTGAGCTTTGTGTTGATGCTACCTTTTATCCAAAAGGCTCTGATAACAGCTACAGCCACATCAAAGAATTTGTTTTAATCTAAAAAATTAGCAGTGCTGTGATTACAGCTTGTGTTGACAGCTAAACTGCTGTCTCTAAAGTGCCACCAGCTCTTAGCTGTCACTAGGACACCTGGAGTTTCCACAATCTGAGCTACAGCTGGAGATGCAACCTGTGGCACTGGGGAAGGCCAAACCCCACTGTGCAATGGCATCTCTGCTCTGCTTTGGAACCTCTGCTTTCACATGGCACACAACCAACACAACCTGCTGGAAGACAGAGAGACCCACGCAAAGGCAGGAGCTCCAGCAGACCCACATCCTACATCTCTGGGAGCATGTTGCATGAGGACAGAGCACAGAACCTCTCAAAGAGGTGAGCCCAGCTCTGAAAGAGATACAGCACAGAAATCAGGGCATGGAGAAGCGCAGGACAGCACTAAGAATCACTTACTCACACTGATCCCTGAGCACTTAATGGCCAGTGGAAACACTTTGTTGGTTATTTTCCAAGGCCAGGATTACTGTCTTGAAATACTGATTGATGGTTTTGTTCAACTTCAATGGCAAAGCACTTTCCCAACTACTTCAGGGTGAGGTACAGCTGCTGAGAGCTCAGCTGGAGCCTCAGTCTGCTTCTCCAGTCAAACCTGAAGTCTGGGTGACCAAAGCCAGTTTAACTGAACAGACCAAAAGGAAAAAAAAGAAAAAAAAAAACCCCAAAGGCCTGGTAGCAGTTTTTCTGGCTGCAGGCAGGACAATCATCACAATCAATATGAGCAAACACATGACCTGAAGTTAGTTAGAAAGGGAAAAAGGCAGGAATTTTTACTAGTCCTAGTTTTCATATACATAGTCATAAATAAAACATGATATTAAATTTAACCTTAATTCAGAAAGTAATTCATCCCAGTCCTGTGGTTTAGGAGCTGGTTTTGTTACTCTCCAGCTCTGAACACACCTGATAGCATCAGGTCTGACCTTATTTGGGGACCTGATCACTCTGGTGTCACCCCTCAGCACTTATCACGAAGGAAATAACACATCTGTCCAACCCCCCCATGGCCCAGGAGCTGAGCCAGTATCAGCCCTGAGCACAAGGCTCACGTTCCAGAACACATCCACCCAACCAAGCTGTGCTCAGCTCTGGGCATGATAAGCTCTGTAGGGGCAACACCCCAAATGTGCAGAGCACGGCAGCGTGGAGGACAGAGGTTCTGTCAGAACGCCGCTTAAGGATTGCTGAAAAACTGAAGAATGGGAAAGAAAGAACTTCCAGTTCTTCTAAGAGACAAAGATGGGATATGAGTGAATGTACAGCACATGCAACAAATCTGTTTCAATATTCAAGCTGGAATTTTCATAAAAGTTCAGGTGCACTCAGCACATAAACTGAAAAACTGATTAAAAAAGAGGAAGCTGACATGGGAGGAGAAGACAACTGAGCAGTTCAGTGTGGACAAGTCAACCACAAATGATAAAGATTCCCAAAGACACAAAAATTTGATTTTTTAAAAATAAAGATCAAATAATTTTGAGAATTTTAAAATTTCAAATTTTAAAAATTTTGTGGTTTTAAATTTTAATAGGTGTTCAGCTGATCTGCAGGAGTAGAAGCAGGAAAAGATGAGAGTGAGTTAAGTAATGCCAGAGGAACTTAGATTCTTCAACATATGATGCAGCAGGGGAGCCATTAAAATATACATGGAATACATGTACACATAGATTTAGAGTGAAGATGAAGAAAGAAACAATACAATGAGTTATGTATGCCCAAGATAAACAAAAATTAAGTGCTCCTCAGATTACTTTCCTATGATGGTATTTTACATACACTGAACACAACACTGACTCCATATGGGAAAAAAAGATCTTAACACTAAAAATATGTGAAAGCTTAAGTTCAAAGGAAATCCTTTTGTTTTATTACAAGAAGCCCAAATTTCGTATTAATTTCTTTCGTATGACCTTAATTTTAACTTTAAAAAAAAAAAAAAAGCTTTTTTGAAAATAGCAGATGGTGCTGTACAGTAAGAGCAGATTCAAGAAAGAAACAACCAGTCTCAACCAGTCTCAGGACACTTCCTCCAACATGAGATTTTTTAATCTTTTTTTTCAGATGGGGTTGGGTAGCCTGTATTGCTTAGCCTTGTGTTGTGGATTGAACACTTAATAGCAGCTGGACTGCACTGCCTGTGATTCTGGAGTGCATCTTGCAGTTTAGTTTAGAAGAAATGGGTAACACAGCCAAAGATGTAGATAAAGTACAGGCAATGGTGAACAACCAGGAGATTCACTTATATAAATAAACCCCTTCTCCAAAAAGAAGAAACTCATGTAGATAAATCCACAGGGTTCTGACTTAAAAGGCCAGAAATCTCATATCAGCTCTAACATGTATTTTTCTTTGGCAGAGTGAGTTTATCCACCACAATAATCTTCACCCACCCATGCGAGCTCTTATATAGTGAAGAATTTTTCTAAAAATCCATTTGCAAAAATGGATTCAATAATTCCAGAGCTGACCCATCAAACTGACCCACTTTGCTCTCTTTTTGTCCACTGTGCAGTGCTAAAACCTGCTGTTTCTAAACATACTGATGACCTCTTAGGAGGTACAAGTTATGCTTTCAGGTAAAAACATATTTAAGTCAGCAAAAAGGCAACCCAAGCCAAATTTCAGAAGTTCTCAGCCTAAATAAAAATTCAGGGAGACACAGCCAGCCAAGTTAGCTTCAGCCCACTATACCTGGAAAGATGCCTCTTTGTAAAAATGTCTCCATGATCAAGATAGCTGTTAATTTGGGGGAAATTTAATTGAGGTTTTCAACACATATCTCTTTCTATCAAAAATAACCTCTGAACACTGTTAGCCAAGTGATTTGGGAGAATAAAGTTGCCCAAAGGAGCTGTTTCAACCTGTGTTACCTGTGTGATGAACCAGGCAAGTGGACAGATGCAAGTTAATAACAACTCCAGGAGCAAGCAGTGCCCCCCACCCATTATTATTAACCCAATTACGTGACCCATTTCCCATGCAGCCCCACAAACTGGTTTGATAGGATAAATTAGAGGGTACCAGAGACAGAAGCAATTTTGTGGACAGGAACTGGCACAGCCAGCTGAAGGACTCACTGCATGTGTAACTAACACCTGTCTAAGGCTTTGCTATGACACCGTGTGGAAATCCCTTTTTGGACAACTGTTTTTAAGGCTAGTTCTGAAAGAGCTTTGCAGCAGGACAAACACCATAAGGTACTATAAGCCAGAGCTTCATCAGCTGCATAAATAAATAAACTTAATAGAAATTACTTCTAAAGACAGAAAATCAAGCAGTGTGTCCAAGTTGCTGATGCAGCCAAGAGGCTCTGAAAGCAGACTGATTCACTGTTTGTTTGCCACATACTGTTCATGTATTTAATCCCATACTTCAGGGCTTTTGCTGATTGCTTTAGAAGCCAAAGCCTTTTTTTTCCCAGGTAACCATGTAGCTTCTTCCCCTCCTGTTTCTGCTGAAGCCTTAAGAATTGTGAAAGCTTGGCAAGGATTTTCCTTTGCCCTTGTTTGCAAGATGGGATAAGAGCCACTTCCTGGACTTGCTCTGAATTTTAATGTTTTCTTTTACTACAAAAAATAAGATACTGGTGCTCGTGATACCGCCAGTGATTAAACGTTCAGAAAACAGCTACAAGAGTTGACATAAATTAAGAAGACCTGAAAAACAGGGAAGGGTGAAGAGCCAGGGATATATGATTTGGAGAGAATACCACAAAGCAGTGATAGTGGTTTTCATGTATAGAGGTACAAAGAGGAAAGAAATTAATTATTTTCCACCTCCACGTGATCCAAGAATAGACTCAGACTACATGGGATATTCAGCTTTGTCATCAGGAAAAGTTTCCAACACAAGGATAGTGTTGGAAGAAGTTGCCAGAAAAATAATGAAAGACTGGTTTAGACACACACCTGTCAGGCAGGACTAACACATAATTGAATTTGCTTCAGATCAGATGATTTGGTGAGGTCTCAGCTTCTATAATTACCACATTTAGCACTGGGACTCAGTCCTTTAGCACAGGTCATTTGTTTGTCAGTGGAGTCACAGAAAGTGACAAGCCAAAGCATAAACTGAAAACTTGCTTGAACACATTCAAAGTAGAAAGACTCCATGGCAATCACAGAAAACAAAAGAAAAAAAAAAAAAAAAAAAAGGAGAAAAAAAAAAAGAAGGAAAAAAAATAAACCACACCAAAACCAAACCAAAACTGGCTAGAAGAAAAATCTGGAAGACTTTAGCAGAACTTCCCACTTGTAACAAGATTAACTTAAGAGTGACATGAGGCTGCCAGAGCCTTGTGGAATTGAGGTTTGAAAATCTAAATACAGCAGAAACCCATCCCCAACTCTGATGAGGAATAATATATTCCCATGAGAATTTTACTTGTGCAGGACCAGTAGCTGGACTCAATGGTCCTTGTGAATCCCTTCCAACTTAGGACATTCTATGATTTTATGATACAACACCTACCCAGCCTCCCTTCTCTGGTTGCTCCCAGGGGGAAGCACACCAGCATGAAAAACCCTTGAGAACTTCCCTAAGGAAGAAACAAATAAATTTTTCCTCTCAAAGAAAGAAACAGGAGGACAGAGTCCTCAACAGTCTTGCTCGCCCTGCTTGCATCTCATCTGACAGCACGTAAGATAAGCTGAGAAGAAATAAAAGTCCTACCTACCAACGTCATCAGAAACCTATCAGCAAGAAAATTCAAAGGAAAGGATCTCCAAACAAAGCTAAAATGGAAAAGCCCAGTCCATGTGTTCCTTCATGGAAGATGAAGGATGGCTTTCACAAAGGAAGAGAGAATGGGAAATTCTTAATTCCCAGGGCTCATTTCTATTTGATCTTTATGTCTAGAGAAATGGGTTCTCACAAGGACCTTTTACTGAACAAAAGACTCAGGACACCTGGACAAAATGTTTCTGGCTTTGCTGACCTGACTCACAGTACTACAAACCCAGAAGCCAAACCCCAATACGGAGCAGGTCTTTGTACACCAAATTCTCCTGATTTATCTGATTGCACACTACTTCAAGTCTATAAAACATCCCTGTGTTTGAAAGCTTGCTCTTTTAACACAGTTTGGAGCAGGCAGATAGTGAATAAGCCAGGCAGTATCTTTTTGTCTGAAAAACAAGCTGAAAAAATTACCAATGTTTGAAAACCAAAGAATGCAAGTGAAAGCTGGCACTCCCTTCAGCATGTACAGTGCTGCATAGCAGGGCAAGTAATTTATTAACCAGAGGGTGTTTAAATTCTCTAAAAGTGATTGGTCAGCTCCTATCTATGCTGTTTAAGAAACTAAAGCAGGGTATCCCTAAGGGTGTGGCTTCACAGCATTTTAGGCTGAATTAGGAACTTGCTGCTACCTCAGAGATTCATCCTTCCTTCCCTCTCTGCCCGACTCTATGTTCCTGCTGGGTTACCCTCAAAGAGCTCAAACAAATGAAATGCTATTTCTCAACAGCATGAAGACTTGAACTAATGCAGAACATGCAGGGGAGACTGATTTCCCTGTGCAATTTCATCCATGCTAAGGACAGGACATTTACCATCTCCCCGTTTTTTTGGTGAAACCTGAAGCAAACCACCAATGCATTTTCAGCAGGGCTCAGAAAAACTTACTGGACTGAGGGCTAAATAATAATGATAATAAATAAAGATTTTAAAAGGATGCAGATATGTTACACACAGGCAGGATGCACAAGTAAGAGCATTTGCTCCATGAGTCCTGAAGGAAGCAGTCCACCACAACCCCAACACAGCAGAGGCAGGCAGGTTCCTGCCTGGCCTGAAAGCTGGCCTGGCCAAGGTGACAACTGCCAGAGCCAAAGGCTTGCACCGGGGAAGAAGAGTGACTGTGCAGATGGGGAGGAGGGAAGGGTCAGGTTTCTCTCCTTTGATGACATGGAGTTAGATCAGTTCAGCTGCAACATGTAATTTCATCCTCAAATTCCAAAATGCTGAGCACAGGTGAAGAAAAATTGAATGTGGGGAAAGAAGTGAGCAGACATATCACTAAAACCCACTGGTTTAAAGCAGAATGCTTATTAGTAAATGTTCTAAATGTCTTTAAAAATTTTTAAAAAATCAAGATATGTCAGGGTCACAAAAGTTGATAGTTAATAATAATCCCACAATTATTTCAGATCTGACTGAATTTCAAAGCACAGCACAAAGAAACCATGAGTCAAACATGGATGGGGAACTCTCCAATTAAATGCAGTCTCTATTCCCAACGCAGATGGGATACTTAAGGGAACTCAGCTCATGTGGCTCCAATCACACTTGTAACCTTCAGAGAAAGCCCAGCTACCCCCACCAGAACTCAGCTGGGCTGAAGCTAAAATAAATTTGGCAATAAAGCACAAATGACCTGACTTGGAACTGGATATGGCCAAAGTGTTTGTACTTGTGGAGGGAAGAGGAGTTTGAGACAGAACCCAGCAGCAAGATTGCTCTTTGGATTAGGACTCCCAGAGTGCCACCAAGGATCCCCAGTGAAACTGGAACAAGAAAGGGACCAACTTTAGCTCCTGTACGGGGCTCTGGGCTCCCAACCACAACTTGTAGTGGTTACACACTTCCCTGGCAGCACACTGAGTGAAAATTGATCTGTTAAAGCAGAAGTGACTTAGAAAGGGTCTAAGGAGACAAACCTGGCAGGGTTTCAGGTCACAAAAAGTTAAAATTACACTCTGACACAAAGCCAAGTCAAGACTCCAAAGTCTGTCACTTCTTTGTGAGCTCTCACTTACTCTGTGCTGTGAAGGACCTGATAACAGTTAAGCCTGAAAATGTGTTTCTCACTTCAGTTACTTGAACAATATACTACAAAAAAAAAAAAAATCATTCTCATTCTCTAAAAGCCAGGAAAATAATTACTGAGCTGTAATACAGAGCCATGCAGTTAATCTTACACAGATGATGGGAGAGTGACCTAACTATGACCACAGAATGATTCTTGGCAGCATAATCTGCATGTGATCAAACAAACAACAGGTTCATAGGATCAAATTTGTACAATTCATTGCTAAATAAGCACCATCTCAAGTCTCAAGTTCACTTTATGCTTTATTTCACTGAGAGAAAAGAATTCCATGTTTATCACATGCGCTCTAGAAATGACAGTGGTACAGAGACACTTTGACTCAAACTGGCCACAAATGGTGCCCATGTAACTCCTGGGCTTTAAAACCATTTATCAAAAGTGGTTTGGGTAATTTTTAGTAATTAAAGGAAAAAAAAAAAAAAAGAAATTACACTGGCTGTTCAATTTCAGGACAGAACACCTGGGACATTTCAGTACCCACCACCTCAGTTTAGTACTGAACTGTGTATGTACCTGTGTTATAACCCCAGGAGAATCCTAAATTAAGCATAATCTAACCAACCATCTGCAAGGCCAAGTTTACAAGACTTTCCCCCCATCTTTCCATCACACATGCCACAGAGCCATTTCTTGAACAGAACATGCTCCATTAACAGCCAAACAACCCCTTTTCCAAGCACTTCAACCCTGGAAAGCGATGATGGGACTAGATTCATGCTTTGCCTTGTACATGGCACAAAACCCACTTGGATCAGGAGAACTGTGGGGGAAGAAAGTGCAGAGAGAGTAGGACTGACTGGTACAATTGTCACAATTACTAACAAAATATAGTTTGCAGTAAGATGCAAATTCTTGTAAGCACAGCTGTCACTGAAACCATTCTCCCCAAGACAGTTATCAGATCTTTCTTTCGTTAGGACATCCCCAAAACATTCTCCTTTTGAGATACCAAGATCCATAACAAGGGCTGAACACAGATTTCATCTTTAAAACAGCTTCACCAGAAGTAACACCCAAAGCCAAAGAAGCCCCCACCACTGACCAGCTGTCATTTATTCCAGCATCTGAAGAACATTTACTTTCTAACAAATACAAACCCCAGTAGAAAGAATTTCTGGCATAGAAGTTACTGTGTCACATATCTAGAAATTCTTATTTTACTCAATAGATAGGATATTGTCAAAGAAGAATTACCAATTATTTATCTCTAAAAAGAAGCCACTTAACCAACATAGAGGAAAACCCCAAACCACACATTTCAAACAAAAGAAGCAACAATATTAACTGGAAATACCACTCCGTCACATTTTTGTAGTCTTTTGGTGGGAAGAAGGAAAGAAGGGAGACAACACAACAGACCAATTATCCTGTCATTTTCAGATTCTTTCATGAAAATGTGTCAAGTGGAGTATAAAGATTAAATAAAAAATTATTTTCCTACTTACTTTTCAGACACAAAGAAGAGTTTGCCTGTCTGAAAGCTCATCATCTTGCCCATTACTCATTAGTTTAGTTTTAATTTCTATTATCTGCTAAAATCATCATGGCTGCATTGACAACACCAGTAACTCAATTTAAGATAACACTTAATAGGTTGAAGCTTCCAGATGTAAGACAATTATAGTAATGCAATTTTATTAATAGAAACACATATTCACTAATTCATATATCTAAAGAAAAATCTTTATTTCAAATGAACATTTAACACAGACTGTAAATCAAAACAAACCTTAACAGTGACTTACCAGGAAGCCTGTTCATGTTGACTCCTTGAGCAGAAAGTCCTATGCCCATGTACCTTCAAAAAAACCAAACAAAATATCAGTCAAGCAAAAGAACGGTCACAGCACAAGATGCCCTGCAACAGAAATATAGCACTAAAATAAACCCAACCCACACGCAAATTATTTAAGAATGACAAAATTACTAAAGATTTTCCATTACTCATGTCTTTTATTGAATCCAAGATAAAATGTCAGTCTCCTTTAGTAACTGACAGCTTTCCAATGTACAACTACAGCTGCTCTTTAGCTCTTAATTGGTAGGAAAAGGACTGGACAACAATCAGCAATTTAATCTCCAACTTGGTATTTGTGAGGTATTTTTACTCATATATCAGAAAAAAACCCTATTTATATAGGTGATTAACAAGACAGTAAAAATACACCTAAGGGCAGATACAGTATATGAGGACAGATGTCTGTCTAGCCTGATGCACTGTCTCCAAAAATAGCTGATAGTGGATGCAGAGGACAGAACACACAGTTGTACTTTCCAAGAACACTCTTTCATTGTTCAGCATGTATTTTACACAGTCTCACTTTCTGAATCTGTGTAAGACCTTTGAAAAGGCAACATCCCATAGATCCCCATTCAATTCCTGCCCAAACTACTTTTTCTTCATACTTGCATTTTTTAAATTGGAAGAAAGAGGAAAAGCATTTTCCAGACAACTTTCTTAGGGATTTTGAAGTCCTGATTCACATCCTACCCTCTAAAGGTCTATTCTCAAGGCTGGTTAATCACAGTTTACTCAGCTGTTCTTATGGAAGCTCATCTCTTCCTCAGTGCTCCTGCTACACTTCCAGTTCTGTAACTTCTTTGAGAAGCAGGGAATAACCAGAGCCACCAGCCTCACACAACACAAGGTGATTATTACAGATAACATCATAACAATGTTCTCTGTTTTGCTTTCTATTCCTCCCCCTCCTGATCTCTATTATTCCATTTATGTTTGACTGCACATGAGAACTGAACTCACTTTTCCATGGAAGTGGGACACAGCTGGACCCTGCACTCTAAGTGGCAGCTCAGAAACCATTTTTTGTATCAAGTTTGGATTGTTTATTCTGCCCTCATAAGAATCATTTTGCACCTATCCAGCAGGGACAGTAAGGCAAAGCCAGCCTTCACAAAATCTCCTCTTCCTTACTGCAATACTTATACACCTTCCCATTTTGTGTGTCCTGTTTCTGTTAATTTGCATGGTCTGTAATTCTCTTAATATCCTCTGGTAGCACAGCTCAGGTTTTTTTCAATACACTCCCATATTTTTAAGTTACTGAGCTTTGAAATTAACTCTTGCTCTTCTAAAGGTAAGAATCCAAGCGGGTTTATGGCAGTGTCCTGCTATTCTTCCACTCCATCAGTTTTCTTCCTGTGGCTTTCCTGGCCACCTGCTCCATAAAACATTATCTGAGTATGAAAATATAATTTCAGAATTTTACTCCAAAGTTACATTTCTTCAAGTTATATGCATTAAGTCCCCTGGAGAAACTGTTCCCTGTCCTTGACTTCCCCATCTCAGTCACTGTGACATGAAAATGGCAATACCTGATTGTTTTTTGTTTCCACTGAAATTTTAATCTTAGTTTAATCAAGTTTATCAAATCTTAGCTTATAATTTCCATAGCAGCACAAAATAGAATTGTTTTGGTGGAAAAATACCTTTAAGATTGTTGAATCTAACTATTGACCAAAACTGCCAAGCTCACCACTAAACCATGTCCCAAAGTGCCACAGCTACACGTTTTAAATCCCTCCAGGGATAGTGACTCCACCGCTGCCCTGGGCAGCCTATTCCAGTGCTTGACAAACGTCTCCATGAAGAAATTTTTCCTGATATCACACCTAAACCTCCCTGGTGCAGCCTCTGGCCATGTCCTTTTGTCCCATCACTTGTTACCTGGGAGAAGAGACCATCTTTGCAAACATGGCCAACTCTCTTGTACACTCCACATTTTGGTAGCATGACGTTCTGGATTTCAAATTCTTGAAGCAGAGTTTTACACTGCTTTAAAATAAGTCAATCTCTTCTTTTTAAAACATGCTCTGTTTCTGAAGTGCACCAGTTCCCAGAGGATCCAGACCCTTCCTTTGCTCAGAAAGAACAAAGAGGTAGCAAACTCTTGGCTTGCAGTGCATAGAGCAGGACATCAACCATGCTGAGAAAACAGAACTCCCTGAGCCACACACACCACACAAGCCCTGATGTGATCACACCAGCTCAACCCAGCTCTCTTCCTAGTGGTCAAGGAGATGAGATCATCCAGGAAAGACTGGCTCCTGATGTACAGCACAGCCCTGAGCTCACACACTGCACATGCTGTGGTGACTGCTTGGCACATCTGTCCCAAGACCTTCGGTTCCTGAACCTCGTGTTCACTTAGAGAAAAGCAACAAGGGAGGTTCTGCTCTGATGTAGAGACCTCAGAGATGGAAGAGACTTCAGAGGAAGCATTATGTGATCTCATTGCTCTGGATCTCTTGGGGGAAAAAAAACCCTATAGGCACACATCTCTTCTGTGTAATCAAGACTTTGTAAACGTCACACTCCATAGTCCCTGGCTAGCCTTTTCATTCTTTAGAACTCTTGAATGAATAACCCAGATGACCTGTTCCTGTGTTTTATGGGTTGTTGCATTAATCCTTCAACAGGAACCAGATTATCATTTAAAAACAAAGATTGGCATGTTTTGTTGACAAAAGATGTTGTGGCTGTATTAACTCTTTTACTTCAGAACGATAATCCTTTAAAAGCAAAACACTGGCATTTGGGAGCCTTATTGCATCTCATCCCTGTGTCCAATTTCACCAACTGTCTGATCCTCCAATAAAATTTCATCTTAAACAGTCTCTGTACCATTTCAAAGTATTTACCCTTCTGATTTTATTAGCTATTCTTAAACAAACTTCTTCAATTTATAAGGTTTATCTTCTGACTTCTTTCTTGTTGGGTTGTGGAGTTTTTGGATGAATACTGAAGTGGCAGGGTCTGGGGGGCTTTTATAGCACTTCTCAAAGAATACCAAACATGAGTGATTATGGTCAGTGCTGCAGAGCAACTTCTAAACACATCTTTGCTGTAAACAAAGATGCACTGTTCAGAGCCCGAGTCAGAAGTTACATCCTCAGGAGCTCCCTGACTCATGAGAGCCTCTCCAAAGCAGGCATTTATGGCATCTAAAAATTCAGCCTCACTGTGTCATCTGACATTTGTGCATCTATGATAAACTGAATTTGGGGATATTGTCACAGCCTTCCAGGCACAATATGGAAGACATTCCCCTATACCTGCAGGGACTACTCCAGCTCTTCCCTGCCACCTAATCTTTGCACTGGCAGTTTAAGAGAGTTGTTGTTCAATTTCTGTATTTCTGCTGAGTCTGGGGTCTTCTGGCTACAGAGATTTCCTTACTACATGGTGGGTTTTCCCACGTGCTTTTTTCCAACTCCAAGCAGCCAGGATCCCAGTCCACAGCCACAATTGCACTCAGCTCTATGACAGCAGTGACAAGTGCCACCTCTGCCAACTGGTCAAGCCCGAGGGGGGTTGTGATTCAAAGTACCAAACTGCTTCAACTCAATGTAAAAGCACCATCTAAGCCTGAAGCAGAACCACCAGAGAGCCCATCCTGACACTGGCAGGTGTGAAACACTTAGCAAAGACCTGTCCAGGGGCAGAGCATTCTGCTTCTCTGGCAGAACCATCCCCACCAACTTCACCAGGTCACATCACCAAGCTCCAGACCTCCCAAATTTGATGGCTGTGAGAAATTCTGCTCAAAGAGCAGGACGTGCCTCTTGGCCTCTTATGTCCTGATCTATCTGGCCCAGCTGAAGGTAAAACACTGTAGAACTGTGGCCACTTTGTCATGTGGTGGTGTCAGATTCCTTCCTTTCAATGCAGCACAACTCTGCTGCCACAGGGCCCCGGGCCAACTCCATCCCTCCTTATTGCCCGAGGGTGCTCGTCTGCTCCCCTGCCTCGACATCTGGTGCTGTTTTCATGAACAGACCCAGAGCTGAACAGAGAGGACACCTCTGCACACAGCCTTGGCACAGCTTCTCTGCAGCCCCAGCTGCAGCACTTCCATGGGTGCCCTTTGTCCCCATCCCTTGCTGGGTCTCTGCACTGTATTGCACCATAAGGGTGGCAACACCAAGGAAAACATTGGAAATTAGAGGAAATAACCTAATTGTCAAACTCAGATAAAATAGGTCATCACTCACTTTGGCTTATCCTGCTTAAATTCATTATTTTTAATGCAGATTCATCCCCCCTCTTTTGTGTACACCAGCAGCAAATTTGATGTACAGAACCAAAGACAACTTATACAATAGTATATTTCCATTTTAAGACAACATAGCTTTAAATTGAGACTGGAAGCTTGTATTTTTATAAAAAGCAAGGACTACAACTCCACAAATTCTAAATTTAAGATTACACTTTAATCTAGATACACAACACCATGGAAATATGTTGCTAAAAAAAAAAGGAACATGACCACAAACCTTCCTGGTTCACAGTTTTTTGCTCTTCAACTTCTGCTCCCATTTAAAGCTCAAGACAAACTTTAAAAATAAGGCCATAATGGCTGTAGAACTGCAGACAGAATTTGCAGACAACCTAAAATAAAAACAGACTCCCTCACCATACTGAGTTTCAACTCCACAGCCCACAGTTTATATCCAGAACTTCAAATTGTCACAGACTTGACTGCTAGGTTTTGGTTTAGAAAATGCTACTTTGCTTTTCCCATCTACAATCAATTTATGTAATTACATCCAGAAGTAATGGATGGAATGAGCTTTAAGATCAATGAAGCCCCAGAGAAAACAAATCACCCTCTTCTCTTGAAAATGGGAGGGGGGGGGGGGGAAAAATCTTCAACTCCACCACCCCCAAAAGCACCCAATGCTTTCTGAACTTCTTGGTGCAGAACAGCTTCTCACTTCCTCAATTCCAAATGTTCCAAATCAGTTTTGTGTATGCAACAAATGCAATACTAGTTAAACAGTATTTGTGGGCATCATCAAGAGCAAACTAGTGCCTTTTTTAAAAAAAATAATGAATCAATTATGATATTCAATGCCATTCAACATAAATCTCTATGGCATGCCTGCATGTATCACCCCTGGCCTTGGACCATAATGGTGTGGACAGAGTCTCTGTGGGGTATCCCCTAACTGGAGATCCTTTTTGAGAGATTCAAAGAACATCTAAAAAAAAAAGGATGCATAGGAATGTCAGCACTCAGTCTCAAACTGAGAAAAACATAATTTTGGGGGTAATAATACATTTGTTTCCATTATCCATCAAAGCAAAGCTAAGCAGAAGTGACCTTCTAAAACCATCTTCTCAGCAGAGAATACTGAATACTTGAAACAGCCCCCCACACCTAATCTGAAGCTTCAAAAATGCTGCATCAGTAGACCAATTCCAAATAGAGCAGACTGACAAAAATAAACACAGACACATGCTGGTGATTCAGTCAGAACAGTCTTGTTTCCACTCACCAGCAGCCTCGGCAGTTACCATAGCACCAAATTTTTCCAGACTCCTACCTCACCTCAGCCCTGCCCAGTACTGGTTACTTCAGAAAATGTGACTGAATCAGCCACAACCTCAGCTCTGCCTGTTTTATCCACAGCCTGGCTCTCCTTGGCCACAGCAGAAGAATGAAGTTCCTTGGTAAAAAGGTCTCATGGCAAAAGATGCTGGCTCCACACACAACCAGCAGTATTCCCAGGATTCCTCCCTCTAGGTCTTACAGCACTAGGACTGTGCTAAGATTAAGCTCAAAGACACTAAGATTTTTGGGTCCCTTCCCAGTTCCCAAGTACTTCAGCAGTAAACACCAACATGTAGCTGCTCCAGCACAGTGACATCTAAACAAGACAGCATTCAGTTCTGGCTCCTAAGACAACTTGGGTGGTGGACTCTGCAGTGCAGATGTTTTCAAAGCTGCATTTTAAATCTGTATGTTTAAAAGAAAAGTATTTTTTTTGTTTCTGTCAATAAAAGACTTTCCCTTAGAAAAGAGATGGAAAACCAAAATCCTGACTGCACTTATGAATTAAAATTTAACTCTTAAAGATATAAAAGATCTCAAATGCACTGACTCAGTGACAAAGAATTATATATTGTCACTGGGCAGAAATGATCTGAAAATAAATGAGAAAAGTTATTTCACAGGAGTGACAACATTTGACTGACCTAAACTGAAACAAAGAGTTCTCTTAATGTGGCTGTTCTAAGAATTACAGTGTCACAGAAGTAGAGGAGACACTGATGGCTGTGTTTAGTTTGTCCCAAAAGGGGAATCCACCCATATGAGAAGCAATTCTTTGAGTCAAAAGATGTTTCTCCACAACAAACATGATACCCAGAGAACCTGCCAAAAAGCCAACACAAGAACAGCTTTTTTGCGTAGTCTAAAGCTACTTTGTATGAGCAAACCCACAAAAATCCTTATGAACCCAGCAGAAAAACTTCAGAACAGACCTGCCCTTTGACAGCAAATGGCTAATGCTGAAATTCCAGGATTTGCATCTATTTGGGTTTTCCAGTGCAGGACTGAAGAAGTCATTGAGAAGAACAGGAGAAAACAGCAACAGAACTCTAATGTAGACCTGCACTGCATTCTTCAATTTCAAAAATCCCAGGAGAAAAAAACATCTCCATGGAAAGCACCCAGCACTTGGGAAGCACTGCTACGTGCAAAATAAAGGCAGGGCAGAAGAGGGGAAGAAGAAATTAGCCCATGGTCCTTACTGGGACAAGCAGAATACTTGAAACAAAAGGAGGATTTCTTTACCTAAAAAGCAGTAAGACTTTCTCCAATAAAACTGGGCTCAATACTGATCTCTAACACTAGCTGACAATTAGCAAGGCAGATTTATTAAGGCTCTGCCAGGAGAAGACAGACAGTATACATAATAAATAATAAATAGAGGTTTGCCCTGTATTTATTGTTTAACCTGTTGAAAGGTACCAAGTCAGGATGGCAAAACAATCCCTGCCACTCTTCTTTCAAGTGACTATGAGGCTCACCCAGATGGCATACAAAATTCAACCCTTCTGAAAGCTGGGAAAACAAAGGGGGGAAAAATACATTGGTTTAGCATTGGCTGGGTAATGGCCACGAGCCCAGAACTCTTCCTTCCTGAGCCAATCCCACCCTGGCACAGTACAGGAGGCTGGAACAAGACTGCCAGGGATGCCAACAGGCACTGAGGTCCAAACATGAAAGAGTTAAGACCAGAGAGGTTAAATAATTTGTTTTGAAGGCCATGACTTCCAGTAAAGCAGTGGTTCCCTGCTCAGTTGTGAACCAACACTGACACGACACGAGGTGGAAATTCCTGGGATTGGCATTTTATTACGTGGCTCAGCCAAAGCCAAGCAACCCCACTGAGCCATGAGTTAAGCAAGGGATGTTCCACTCTTCCAGAGGTTTGTGATTCAAAGGCTTCCTGTATCCTGCAGTTTTTTCTAATAACCACACTTATGTGGTAGGAATCCTGTCCTCCCAGCTCTCGTGCACCCCTTTCAACATGCACAGTTGAATCTAAAATAAACAAATTAAATTATTAAGTTGGAGGTGAATACATCACACTGGTGGCATTTCAGAGACTTTCACAGCCTCTTGTGCAAAGCTCTGAGCTATCATTCTTGTCTGAGGTGGGTCCTGACTTCATGCCAGGTTTAAAGAGTGGCTAGAAATGATAACCCTTATCAACTCACCACTTGAAACCACACTGTTGCAGTTTTGGTGGGGGAAGGGGAACATTGTTTTAAGGCAGTGAAAAAACAAGTTACATCTGTTTAAAAAAATTACCTAAGGCATGTAAAATACTGGATTCCAACAGTCTCTGATTCTCAGTCTAAAAACAAATATTTTGGAACTACTTCATAATGGAATATAATCTCTAGAGTGGAAGTGGTTCTGGTTTTATTTGTGCATATTGTGCTGTTCTGTGATGGTGCTTCAGAAATAGCACTGATGAGCTTCAGGAACAATCCCAATTCCCCAAGAAGAGGTCACTAAAGACAAATAATGCAAGGCTGAAAAGATGGGGATAAAGGAAGAAAATAAAATTTTTAATAGCTCATTAAAAACAACTACTAGTATCCTGAGGCAAGGAGGAGTCCATTGTACATCAGCCCTTAGAAAGGCAGAGAATCCTTTAAAGCTGAAGACCGTGGAAGGGAAGGTGAGTGAACAGGACAAAACTGAGAGGCAGCAATCTGGTAACATAACACATCTCAGGGTGGTTATGAGTAATTAGTGACAAAATGACAGAGGAAGAATGAAAAGCTATTTTTGGCAGATGAAGGTATTATATTCCCAGCTCCCTTCCAAGTTTAGGATCACGTTCAACTGGTATCTGCCAGTTGTAAGAAGGGCCAAACCCGTCCCTCGTCTGTGCTACCTTCAGGAAAGGAAGACTGATGATGTAGATTAACAATGTTTGTAGGAACACTGAAAGATGGAAAATACAGAGATGAAGACTTAACCTGAGCACCATTTAAGAAAGAAAAGGCATAATATGAGCACTACCAGGTTAAAATCACCACTAAACTCTGTTAAGAATAACCAGTTTCTCCATCTGCTACCCTAAGCATCACCACATCCAACAGAACCCCAAACCCTGTGGTCAAATGCAAATGTAGCTGAAGCATTTCTGCTTCAGCTGAAGTAAAGGTGTCCCACCAATTTATTATTTTTTCACTCTTGGCAGCTGACTCGTTCTCCCAGTCAGCTGATAACCCAACAAAGTTCACACACAAACCATCTCAGTGGCAAATGGTGCCTAAAGTCTGGGAACAGCACAAAGCATTACTGATATTCATTCTCTGATTATTTATTCTGGTTACACCCAACTGAATAAGTAGGATTTTTGTTCAGGTTGTCCTGCTGATTAACAAACCTCACTTCCAAAGGCACTGCTCATAGTCACTGAAAATACATTAGGGAAGTTAAACAGGTTTCCATGACTGAATGGACTTAAGATTGTTTGATTGTCAGTCTAAGCAACATAACATTTTTTCTGCCATGAACAAAGTCTAGAAAACTGTAAAAAAAGATGCTAAGAGTTATCACAAATGTCCAACAGAAAGGCATACAAAAGAGGGCAAGTCATTTAAACACTGTTTCGTTCTGGTGACTAATTTTGCATTTCAGTTCATGGTAACAGTCAGATTCAAAATGCACCTGGAGCCCTTGTTTTTAACTCTGAACAACAGGGGGAACATTATAAATGCAATACCCCAATCAGAAGAAAACACTCCACCAGCAGCTAGCTGTCTCTTAAGAGGTATTCTCACATCCTTATAGGCAAATTTCCCCTGGTTTAGGCTTGGATGGTAACAACTCTTACGAAAGGAGCATTTACCTGCTAATAATTAATGAAATTACAGAAAGAAGTAGCTGTAATATTTACATAAGATCTGAGGAGGGGATTAATTATGCAGAAAATATCTCAGAGAAGAAGTAACACCTGAAGTTTTGAAAGATGTACTGGTGAAATAAGAACACTTTCTCTTTAACCAGCAGCAGAGAGTCAGAGCTGGAGCAAGCACTGGGAAAGCACCACACACTGAACTCACAGATCTTTACACACTGACATCTCCACAACAAGGGACAAAGGCTTCATGTGGACCAGAGCATCAGTACAAGGAACTTGTAAACAAGCAGGCAGATTGTAGTGTGGAAACAGAGATACAGTCTTACATCACAGGTACATGTAAATCCCATTGCTAGAAAAGCAGTTTAAAAAATGAATCTGGCCACAGAGTCATTATAACACAATTAACATAATTCAGCTTCAGTGGAGAGCTGAAGAAAAAGAGTCAAAGCTTCACACTGCATGATAAATTCTTCAGCAGTTCATCATTTCAAGGCTTCTCGAGTGAAAGAAAAAGATTTTCCCTATATAAAAGTTTTCCAGTTTACAAAATTTAAACAGAATTCCTTAGATCTGCAAGCTTAGAATATGTAAATAATTAGTTCCTATGATTCTGTGATTTGGTTTAACTGCAAACATATTCTAAAGAACTGAGCATAGTAATGTTTTACATATATTCTAAAGATGTTGATTTTGCTAGAGTTTGCATTTGTCACATTTTTACCTTTTCTATAACAGATACTCAGAAATAGCAGAGGGAGGGGAAACAATAACAAAACAAAAATAACCCCTCCCTGAAATTTTTCTTCTTTACTGTGCAAAATTTCATAAAAAGCTGAATAAAAAATCCCAACAACAAAAATAATTATCATAATCTGAAATCTAGGAAATGTCAGACCTCAGACATACCTAAATTCATACAAGTGGAAAAGTCACATATCACCATCTCTGCTTCCATTTCACTGCCTTATTTCACAAATTACTTGCATGATAAATTGATACTCGACTATTACAATGGATACCCCATGATACAGCTATAAAACATTCAGTTTAAATTTCCACTTCACTGATAAAAAGAAAGGAATTAAAAAAGATATCAATTGCAAATCAGATATTCCAACCTTGTAACTCCTTTACACTGAAAATTACACTGCTCTCAATATTACTCCCTTTTAGAAAAGTGTAGCAGTACAATGACAAAGAAATAACAACTTGTATGAGGTGTCATCAATTGACATAAAATCTCTG
Source organism: Cettia cetti (assembly GCA_013401135.1). NCBI lineage: Eukaryota > Metazoa > Chordata > Aves > Passeriformes > Sylviidae > Cettia > Cettia cetti. The sequence goes on from VZUI01054512.1 coordinate 23,338, forward strand.
CAGAAAATGAGTCTCTGCATCTGAGAGCACCAAGGCACAGTTGGTAGCTGAGCAAGAAGGACTTGCTTGGGCAATCTGCAAATGGGAACAAGGCAGGAACTGTTTATGGAATCTACTTGGGGGCTTTATTTATGTGTTGGGTCGTTTAAGCAAGTCTGCAGAACAGCATAAATTCAAACAAGCAGAGCTACCTGCAACCAGAACCACCCCCTCTCTGTGCTGGTTTTGGATTCTTAGAAACTAGGATGGGGGAAAAAAAAAAAAAGGGTGGGGGGAAGAAATCAATTATTTACCAGTGACAAGAAATCCTCAGCTCCTATAGAATACCCTTACCCTTCCCTACAGCCACATCCAGACAGGCAGGGCACTCCAAGGTGTCTGAGCATAAGCAACCAATGCTGTCAGAGCTCTCCATGGACAGGCCTCTGTCAGCATCTGGAAGCCATTAGAGAACACGAGCAAAAGGCTTTTCACAGAGTCATCACACTCACCATATGCTGAGGAGAAATGGAAAGTTGGCAAGGAGAAACATAAGCAAGGAAAAGGGGCAGATGATTTGTTACTAATGTACAGACTGCAACCAACCAACACATCTGACCTTTATTTTTCTTTTTCAGTCAGAGAGAAACTAAGCTATTTTTAAGTCTGGTTTATGGTGCACTTGTGTATGAAAGCTAAAGGAGGATTTAAAATAAGCTATGGTATGGACTAAGCTCAATTAGCTCTTCAGCCACTCTCCTCAAAGAACCCTTTTCTCCCTCTCCCAGAAAATTGTCCTCAGCCTAAGCTAGTGCTGACCAACACCTCCGGACAACAGGATGCACAACTCAAAGCAACTGTGGAATGGTGCTGGAGGGATACCACCACTCCCTGTGGCTTATGCCTTCCTTTCCAGCTTCTCTCTCCTCCCTTTCTGGGTCTCCACCTAACACAGAAGTCACTGTTTTAAGAACTGGTCCAGCAAAGAGACCGTGAGCCCAATCGAGCTCACGACACAGTCACTAGTGCTGGCACACAAAAACACATCAGGGCAAAAAGAAAAGCCATACTCAGATGCTTCCTGGGACGGCTCAAACTCCTCATGAAACCACTGGGCTGCCCTGGTGTAGAGGGCTGGGCCCCCTGGCACCTCCTCTGCCCACAGAGCCACTATGGGCAGGCAGTGGCTCTGTCCCCACCAGAGAGGTCACAATGCCAGCACACCAAAGTATCTGTCAGTAAGCAGCAGTCAAGACCAAAGCATTTCCAGAAAAGACAGCAAAGGCAATCCACAGGCTGCTGGGCTGTCTGTTTCAGGAGCAGCTCAGAAACGGAGAGGAGGCAGCAGGACAGGTGACTTTTGCCAGAATGCAGAACCCATGCATCATCACATTTGGCCTCTGGAATGTCCTCCTCAGTCACACTCCATCACAACCCAGCACGTGGCTGTGGGAGGTAAAACCAGTCAAGAAACCAAACTGGTGGTCAGGAACACGCACTGTCACCTACAGACAGCTCACCTTGCCCCAGCATAAAGAGGACAACAAGGATGACTTGTCCTTCTGAGTCACAACAGCCTCTGAGTTGTGGGTTGGCTGCCCTACCCTGATGAGTCTCTCCCTGTTCCTGTTTACCAAGCAGAGATCGCGTAGTGGGGAAACAGAGGCTGTGAGATGTGCTGACAAATCACCACCAAACAGAGCCACGGACTGGAGGGAGAGAGGACAAGAGTTCAGTGCTTCAAATACAGCTAAGGTTGAACTGCTACAAACAGCACTGGGATAAAAGCCTGAGTTATTTGTGGCAGCTCAGGAACAGAGGAGTCACAGGCATTTCTGCCAATCTGCTCATCTGAGGAATGCTGGAAGCCAGCCATCCACAGATCCACAGAGAGGTTTGGACAGGAAGGGACCTTGGGACATTATTTCTTCATCCTTCTGCCCAAAGCATAAGTAACTCTGAAACTTCTACCAGTCAGCAGACTGAGGGCTCCCCCAGGCAAATCTGATGAGGGAGATGCCAGTGCCTCTCCAGGCATCCTGTTTGGGTGCACAACCATTTTCACAAAGGAAAATTCTTTCTTACGTCCAGCTGGCATTTCTCTTGCCACAACTTGTGACCCATTGCCTCTTGTCCTTTTGTTCCAGTTGACAATACTCAGGAGGCAAGCACACAATGGCTCAGGAATTAACTACCAGCAAGTCTTAAAACAAGGCTGTTTAACAACTGTTTGAATGGAACTGAGGGTTGCTGCAATCCTACCCTTTCATCTCTCAGATCAGGCCATCCCTTTATTGTCTGGCCTTCAATTAATAAAGGGAACCCTGAAAAGTAGTCCTCAATTTAAAAAAGAAAAAAAAAAAAAAAAAAGAGGAGCAATTTCTGACAGTGACATCAATAGATGAAATCATCATCCATTACTCTCTGGCCAGCTTTCCACCGAACCAGCTCACCATAGCACGGGGCAGCAGCCTGCCTGCATGTGGGAAGGAGCAGAAACATGCAGCAAATGCAAGGGCAGAATCCCACAGCCCTGACATCATCCTAAAGTGCTGTGGAACCACTCCCTGTGTGCTCAGCACAGACAAGAAGGTGACAAGAGGGCTGTGACTAGGGACTGCTAGTTCTCTGCTCTCTGAGGATAAGAATGATCTTCCCCTTCAAGAAGTAGCAACAGATCAACCAACTGGCAGATCTGATTTGTTGCATGATACCTAGAAACCTTGTCAAGGCAATTTTTCAGTGGTATCCTGGTAGCCTCCCCTCTCCCAGAAAAAAACAAAACTGCACAAAAAAACAAACCCAGTAAATAAACACAACCTCTTATCAATTAAGATTAAATCCACCAGGATAAAAAAATAGCCACCATTCCACTAAAAGTAACTTTGAATCACACTTGTCCTTATCAAAGAACTGTGGTTTTATCCCATGAGCAGTGGAAGATCCAAAGCTAAGAAAAGCTGATCAATCTTAAAAGTTTCTTACACACACCAAATGGACTTTTTGGATGCTGTACTTGCTTTGAAATATCTATCAGTAAATGATTTTACCAATGCTGAGTCAGAAAAGTCCAGTGATGGCAGAGTTTCCATAAATAATTTTGTTTGCTTCTTTAACAAAAGCACCTTTCTGGGGCAGGTGCATTAAGGCCCAGAGGAGACGAGGCAGTGCAAAAGAAAGTTCTTCTACCAGCTGTGGCAGGGCAAAGCAACCTGTGTCTGTGCTGCTGCAGTGCCTCCCTCCCTCTTCCCCTGTGCTGCCTCTGGGGTGAGCACAGGAGTTCTCAGCCTGGAAAACAGGGGAAGGCAAGGATGTGTGCTTTGACTGTAAGATATGATGTGGTGGTGGAAAACAGGAGAGAACCAGAGCATACTGGTTTTAAATCCCCTTAGTCCAATGAAAAAGAGGGATGAAGTTAAAAAGGTGTCATGGAGTCATCTCCATAGCTCAGGTTTCTCTCCCACAGTGACATCACCAATCCAAAATGCACTGCCTGATGCCAATTCAAGAAGCCTCTTATCAGAGCATGTCACACATAGGCAAAATCCCTTGGCAGGCTGCAAAAAGCCATCCTGTGAGCTCTGGGATTCTTATTTCACCATTATGAGACACTGGGAGCTTCTATCCCATTTCTTATCTGAAACCTTAGATTCTGTTGTTTATTAGCAGGTGTCAGTACCTAACCAGAGTGCAGAGCCCTAAACTAACAATGCTGAGCACAGAAAGACAACAGCTTTAAGCAAAATCAGACTCCTCACCACTTCCTGAAATTCACTTCACCAAAGCCTTTCTTGAGTAAGTCTTGTTTTGAAATCAAATCACTCACATTTTAAACCTAAAAGCGAAATGCCATCGCAAACTCCACACGGAGATACACAGGGAATAACTTCTCATCCTTACCTCAATACCTCATAGAGAAGTCAAATAACCAGCTCTAGGGCAGAGGCTAGAGAAATGGCTAGAGAAATGCCCATTCTGAAAATGAGTTCAGAAGGATTCCTCTCCCCTTGCTAAAGTGTTGTTCCTAGGGACAGGCTTTGCCACTTACACTGCTTGAAAACTTCATTCCCTCAAATCCCTTCTTTAGATGTCTGGACCTTCAATCCTTTAAACTGAAGCCACCATGATGGAATAAACACTGGGGAGCCTCCTCAGAAGAGACCTCTGCCACAGTTCACTAGTACAACACACTGAGCCTCCAGCAGGAACAATTCAAACTATTAAAGGGGAGATACACAAAAGCACCTTCTCAAGTGACAGCCAGGCAGCAGCTACAGTGGAAATTCACAACCACAAACCCCCAGCACCACCCTGTGCAAGATAAAAGTTGGATCTGTCTCTACCAGCAAAAGAAAAACAAGGCACAAGAATGGCTGAGACATCAGAGAGGCCCTCAAAGCTTTGCCACTGCCCTGACCTCAGATCAGAGCTATCAGCAGCTCCTGTTCAGGTTGTTGTGTTAACACACATGGTTCTGTCTCCTTGGAATTATTCCTGGAAAGTCACTATAATTACAGAATACAATAAAAACAACAGATCATTAATACAGAAAGCTCTGATCTTGGGAGACAAGCAGAAAATTCCATTATCTCCCTTTAAGATTGATCTAGACTGCAGTAAGGATTAAGTGCTGTTCAGTGACCTTTCATAATGTGATTTCTTTGGAAAATTGTCTTGAAGCTCACTGCAAATCATTTCAGTTTTAGCAGTTACATAAACTAATCAAGGGCAGTGTTTCAAAACAGACAAGCAGTTAACAGCCAGGTCAGTGAAATGAAGGAATAAGGATGGTCTTCTCCCTACATTTATAAGGAATTCAGCCCAGCATCCACCTTTGCAGATAACCTAGTAATTATCAAGGGCCTAAATGCAGCACAACCCGAGATCCTTCACAAGTCCCTTTACAAGTAGGCCACTGTTCAGTTCAACAATGACAGCAAAAAAATTCAGCTGTAACAAGTTGTCACGTTCATTTGGTTTTTAGTAGGAACATCTGCCCTTCCCCACAACCCTTAAACTGGTCAGAGTTCAAATGTCACACTTGAAGGACTGGATTAATTAATTACACCCAACCCCTCCTCCTGTGTGGTTTTCCCTTCCAGATAATACTCCTGCCATATTCATCCTTGAACAATGAACAATGCCAGGGCCATCCACACAGAGCAGACTGACACCTTCATAAAGAGTAAAAATTAAATCCAGGCTAACAAGAGAACTCCAGACCTTGTCAGAAATGCCCCTTTATTGCCTTCCCCAGTGCTCCAGTACTCTTCACCACATCAACAGTCCAAAACCAAGCTCAAGGTCCCTCCCTTCTGTTTCCCTTCATTTCTGAGGCATCATAATTCCAGAAATCAGTGACCAGACCTTGCCAGCAAGAAGAAAACCTATTTTAATTCATATTGCACCGGAGACCCCCTGCTTATTGAATTTTTTAGAAGTGCCCATCTCCAAGAGCTCAGGACACAGCTGTGCCAGTGCCTCTGCTTCCAGGGCATTCCACCTCATTTACATCCATTCATCAGGAGGACAAAGCCTGCCCCTGCTGTACCTGCACCCAGCAGCCACGGGACCTGGAACCCTTCCGGAAAGGAGGCCAGAGTCCAGCAGAGCTGCCAGACACACATCCCCAGCCACTGACTGCAATGAGGCACTTACCCATCTCTACCTTTACTGACGATCTTCACTTCAAAGTAATAAATGCCACAGGCTGCAGGGATGGGGTGAGTGGCCCTGACCGAGGCAGCATCTTTGTGATTTTTACCGTGACCTGAGAAAGAACAGAAATGTAAGTACTGAGGGGATCTGGCCTCTCACACATCCTGACCTACAACCTCACTATCTGAAGCCAGCAGGGATCTGTTTCTACAAGGAGCCAGCCATTTAAAGCACACTTTCCAGAGAACCTGCATACACAACCCTGCACTGCCACCAACGCACAAGCGTTTCAGTTCTCCCTTTGTTTTCACTATGAAGTTTTTGAGAAAGACTCTCAGTACCACCTCTCCCCCTCCCCACAGACATAATTCGAAGACCAATGTACACAGACAGAAGACAAAAATGATTACACAAGAGGGGAATGACATCAGTGTTTACTAGCCAGGCAGGAAAAGGAATAATCAGTTCTCCGCTGGGTGGGTAGGGAAAACAGCTCCAACAGTGAGCAAGGAAAACATCACACTACAAGTCTGTGAGCAGCTATTTGGGGCAAACCCGAGGAGCCAAAGCCCCAGTTACACAGTGCGTCGGTGCCATCCGACCCTTCGGCTGGGTTTTAAGCAGGATGTCAGAGTAAACAGCCGGTCTGGCTGCACCGGGCCCGGGCGAGCAACACTGCACAGCGTTATATAAGGCCACACACTCCGCCGGGGAGAGCCCCCAGCTCCCCAGCGCCTCCGCTTCCGAGCCCCGGCCGCCCGGCCCGAGCAGCCCAGCCGGGGCCCCGGGCCGGGCAGACGCCCCGCGACCGGAGCTCGGCGCCGCCCGTCCCCGCGCGGCTCACGGC
>VZUI01054520.1:0-56084 GCA_013401135.1 Cettia cetti
CCCCCCCCCCCCCCACCCCCCCACCCGGCTTTATTTGCTCAGATTTGAATTAGGTTATCTGCCTATCTTGTTTATGAAATTTTGTGCTGTCTTTTCTGCACAGACTGTGACTCCCAAATCTTCCACAGCTCCATTTCCATATTCCTGCGTGCTTGTTCTTTGTTAATCACTTGGCAAGCGCTTATTTGAATATTAAAAATTTCTTTAATCATCAAAGGCAGGAGCACAGCTTCATGAATATTCATATTTTTTCCCTCCTCAGACTGGATTCTAGTTCATTACCCTGCAGTAAAGCCAAACAGTCATCAATCGCGCTCATTACAGCCGCTGGCGTTTTGATTGGCTGCCTGCTGCTGGTAGCCCGCGTCCCCCATCCTCCCGCTCTCCTCCATGAGCTGTCGTGTACCTGCCAACAACAACAACAACAAAAAAAATATATCAACAATGCAAGAATAAAATTTCTCCGGTTGAAAAACAACTTTGCAAACTTGTCAAGCAGTTCTCATCACTTTTATTTTTTTTTTCTGGTTTTACACCAAAAATTAAAAAAAAAAATTAGAAGGGAGAAACTTGAGCTTTAGAAATGAATATTTGTCAAGAGAGTTGACGTAAGTTTCATTTGCATAATGACTTTGTACTTCTGCATTAATAAAATTTGCATATGAAGCCATGTTAATTACTCCTGATCATGCTTTTTGCATTCATGCATAGTAATTTTCTCCGACTTGTGAGAATTAATGTCTTGGCATGGGGGGAGGAAGGGGGGGAGTTGGGGTGCTGTCAAATTTCTGTGCCAGTGCCCCTCACTCACACTCTTTCTCCTCCTTGCTCACCATGTCGCCGTTCTTGATCTATGACTCATTTATGCATTATCATACAAAATTCTTGGGAGAAAGAAATGTATCAATTCAAAGGGAATCCTTGTCTGCCAAAATGAAAAAATCCCTGAGCAAAATACAAGAAGAAATCTCTTCCCAGCTCTCCTTCTTCTCTACCTGGTGCAACTTTTGCATTTACAGCTTGACCAAAGTTTTAGTTTAAGCATCACAACCAGCGTGGAGAAACTGCTCCCGGACCACTGTGCATGTGCTGGGGGGAGAGGTTAAGGCTGGTGTGCAGGTATGTCTGGCTGAGTGCTGGACTCTGGGTGTGAGTGTGCACATTGTGTGTCTGTCCACACCAGGGAGTTGTTCTGCCTTTCCTGAGGGATGCTGTGAGTGTCTGCCCCTTGCAGGGTGTGTGGGCATTACTCTGCTGGTTGCTGTTGAAAGTGTTTGTGCTTGTGTGTATTTGGAAGTGTGTCTCTGTGAGTGCATGCGTGTGTGCTTGTGTGTGCTTGCTTCCCAACCCTGTTGGTGTCTGCAAAAAAGACATGGCAGAAAGACAATACTATCAGGTAGGAACAGTCCACAGGAGAGGGTGTGATACACATAAGACAACTTGTTTTAGGAAAAGCTTGGAAGAATCTGCTGTAGTAATTAGTGGATAGATTTGTCTATCATTTTTGGAAACCTGCTGCAATGGTTCATGTAAAACTCCTCTCAAAACATCTGCAGTATTTTCCCTGAACATGATGGGCACAGGGCAGGGATGATGCTTCAGCCCGCACTCCAAATTTGTAGCCGTACACTGTTGGAACAGATGTTTTTCTTTTTATTGAGAGAGAGTTTTTTAATAATGGAGCTGAGCTTTATTCTCTAACCAGCTATTGATAGGATTTTCTATCCCCAGACAGGCACAGAGAAACATGTAGAAAAACTTGGTTCATGCCCTGCTAAGCAGCTCACACGTCTGCCTGTGCACCTGCCTGTCTGCCTGCACACAGATACACCCCCAGGCACTCAGATACACACCCAGGCACCCACCCAGCCAAACACACAGTCCCCCTGGGACACGCCAGCTACGTGTGGCTGCAGTTACATGTGACATGAGATGTAAAGCCAGATCTCTTAATTTAAGGTTGCTTCCCCAGTCTAAGCCATGATGAGGTGGGACATTTTGAATGCTGCTTTGGCTCTTTCTTTGTATTTTGCTCAGGGACTTTTCTGCAGATGTGCCAGAGGAGCATGGTATTTTACATACACCATATCATATGGCCAGTCATATGCCTAGGCTCTGGGAGAGGGGCAACAAAAGGATGCAATTTATGCCTTGATTGTGGCTTTTGTCAGGTTCGTCTTGGCTTTTCCATTTTCCATCTGGGGTCATGTTCAATTTACCTTCTTTTCTTCTTTGCAAGTTTAAAAATAGCAGAGAGAGAAAAAATGTACTCTTAGTAGTGCATTGGAGTCAACATCGCCTGTAAGCTACTGCTATGTACAAGTCCTGAGGATATGCTTAGCTTTTTTAAAGCATGAGAACAAAATCTTCCCTTTACCATCAGCAACGCAGATGTTTTATTTACATGATGACAGTCCCTGTGTGTGTTTCACACTCATGCTATGTGCAAAACTCTCCTTTGGATCCATGCAGAATGAATGCAGAATATATAATTGAGATCTGCAGTGCAGGTGAGTGATTTCCCAGTGCTGACCCAAGAGGAAAATCGAGCCTTGCGCATTGTGTCAGGGATGTCCGAGTGACACAGTGCTGCATGTGTGTGCCTGCTCTCCCCATCCAGATGAGATATTTGCCTCTAAGATTGCACTGCAGTTTTTGTGGTTTGCTTTCCCTTTAGTGCTGATTGTGGCTGTGCCCTTTGTGGCAGTCAGGGGCTCGCAGGTCTGTTTTCTCTTTGAAACCTCTATGCAATGTGATGTGGTTGATTGGATGTAGAATTCCAGAGATCAGCTCCACTCCCTTGCCTGTCACTGAATGGGCTGAGCAAAAAACTCTCAGCACCACCTTAAGATTCTATCTATCATCCATCTATCTATCTATCTATCTCTCTATCTATCTATCTATCTATCTATCTATCTATCTATCTATCTATCTATCATCTATCTAATCTATCTATCTCTCTCTTTATCTTTGTTCATTTTGTGTTTGTCTGTCACCTGTAACAGTTAAGTTGAAGAGCCTCCATCTTCATTTTCAGCTTTAAATAGACCCCTTATGGAATAAAAATCACACATAGGATCCCACAGAGAGGAGCTGAAGAGATGAAATGGGAATAAGTCCCTAGCAAATACAAGCTGAGTATTTTTGAACACAAGTGTTATTTTTTATGTATCTATGAAGAGGTATCGTGTACCTAATGGTGGACCCATCCTTTTCTCCCTGCTTTTTCTTGAGGCCATTGGATATGATTTCCATCTTCATGATTTTCTACTTGGTCTGATTCTGTAGGACTGTCCTGATTAGTAACAAAGAAGTAAACCTTGAAGTGGTAGAAAAGAGGAGGAGGAATCACCTGACTTGACTTTGCTTGTAAGGGCAGACTTAAGTCTCCTGGTCTGGCAACTGCACGATATTTGTCTCTTAGTGCTAGGCTTGGGAATGCTGGTGGTAATCCCTGATCATCTGCTGGAGTCTCTCTTGGTCCACTCTTCTTCTCCATCAACAGTCCTTTCTTTTGTGATACTAGGTCAACAATTTTTAGATTTTCTCAAATTTATATCAAATCATAGAGTCATAGAATGGTTTGGGTTGGAAGAGATGCCCCTGCCATGGTCAGGGACACCTCAAAGATGATCCAACCTGGTCTCGAGCACAGTTCTCTGGGCAACTTATTCCAGTCTCTCACCACCCTCACAGTAAAGAGTTTATTTCTAAAACCTAATCTACAGCTACCTCTGCCAGTTTAATTCCATTGTCTCTTGTCCTACCATCACATATCTTGTTACAAGTCCCTTACCAGCTCCCTTCTCAGCCCCCTTCAGGTTCTGTAAGGCTGGGCTGCTGTAAGGTTTCCCCACAGCTTCTCTTCTCCAGGGTGAGGACAAAAAAAGAGGACTTTTGAGTGACAGTTTCAGTTCCATCCATTCACTGGCATCTGGTTCATACAGTTCTTCTGGTAAAATTGTTGGGTACCTTTTAAAAACAGATTGCTGTTTTGCCCCCTGTGGCAATGTTGGGAGGCTCTTCTAGGATCCCTCTGGCCTGATGGTGAGAAACCTCCTATTTGAGACCTTCATTCCATTTTCACACTAGAGATGTGCTGAGTAAGATCTAGGAGGGCCTTCCTTAATGAGAGCTTTTTGCATCTTCTTGCACACTTCAGGTCTGTGTAAAATGCATTAAATTCATTGTCAATAGATGTGTGGGACACACCAGGGCTGGAGAGGAGGCCCTTACTCCCAGGGTAGTGTTGTATGCCAGGGCCCATGGACCTCCACATTAAAGCCCCATGCAGTGGAGTCAGATGATGCATTTGGTGGGCTTTGTATAGTTTCTCTATGTGACTATCTCCTTCAAAACCCATAGTAAGGCATCATGATATGTAGAGGGCCAAGTGAATGCAAGACCTGTGCCCTTAGACATGGTGAGACCACAGACACATCTCAGTGTAACTTAAGATCTAGCTGCCCTGTGGTTCTACTCTAAATCCCCATTTCAAGCTCATGAATTTCCAAGCAAGGACAAGCACCCAGGCAGCTCAACACAGCCTAGTAATTTTTATTATATTAGGAGTATAAGATTCAATTGTTAAGTCATTGGAGGGAATCTGTATTATTCTTTCCTTATTCTGTGAAAAAAGCAAACATTTTTCATATCTGTTACAGTGGCAGTACAGTGGTGCCTACACACATAGAATACATGTCCAACATCAGTTTCCACAAACACAGCACACTGTCTTGCCAGAAATGCAATGTAGGTATGATCTGGATAGCAGTTATCATACCTGCTTGTATAGTACTTCCAGAGAGATCAAAGAGTTACAAAAGTCTAACAAAAGAGCTCCCGAAATAAAAAAAAAAAAGTCCTTCCTTGCCCCACAAGCCACAGAGATGGCTTCTATTTAAAACCAGTCCTCACAAAACAGCACAAATTTTATCCTCGATGCTTGAAGCTCAAGTATTTACACAGGGAATTTAGACTCTTCACTTGTGGTTTTGGCAAAAGCTTCACACAAATGTTTTGCACTGGTGGTCTCTTAGCCATTTAAGATAAACGCCAAAATCAAATGCAGTCCTTGCAGACTGGAGCGCTGGATGCTGTGCCAAGGATGAAGTATCCCCATTTGCCTCACATGTGTAGCTGTCAGATCAACATGCAGGCCTGGTTTCCAAACAGGGACTCTCTCAAGGTGGAGAGATTCCGTTGGAAAATGTGGCAAGTTTAGGGTCAGAAGGAGCGTGGATAAATATTATTCCTTGCTGCCACAGTGTTGGTTCCTCTAGAAAATATTTTTTCTTGGGTTGGAGAGAGCACAGATAAATATTTCTGCTTGCTGCCATGGTGTTTGCATCTATCTGCAAGGTGCACACTCATGCACAGGCAGAGATGCCACCATTTAGAAAGAAAGCATTTCCAGAAGGTATCCCACAATTAGCACACATAGTTCCTGATCTAAATACAGGGGGAAACTGTGGTTTCTGATCTACCACTGTGCGGTAACTGTTGGCAAATGCCAACTTTTTAATGGCGACTACTCCACCACACATCTTCATTTAGAAATTGGCCTTGATTAGTAGCTACCCTTTAGTTAATAACTAAGTGGCAGGAATAGTTTGAAATGGAGGGATTGGGATTCCCAATGGATGGAAAGTGGTTCACTCAGCTTCCCTTTAAACTCTGCTAATTTGTGCTAGCCAAAAATGTGACTCCTACATGATTCTGTGTGTGTGTGTCTGTATTTGTGCAGGTGTATGTCGATATTTAAGACTTGTATCTTAGTTTTTCAAAGCCACAGAGTTCAGTTTGGACTAGTGCCAGCAGGAGCAAGAATTTCCAGTGGAGCAGGAGAAAACTCTTAAATACAGCTTTTAAATGGCAGGTGATTCCTAGAGGGGTTAAAAATAAATAATAAGGTTGGAGGTTACAATATAATCTTTTAGCTACCAGGAAAAAGGTTGTTCCCTTCCTCGCAGGCTCAGTAGGGAATCAGCCTGCATAATCGGGGCATGCAAAATGCACAACTGGCTGCAGCTCAAGCGGGAAGGCAGCACATGGCCGCCAAGGCTTCCTTCTGGGAGCTCGGCTCCTGGCACCTCACTGAAGCCATTTGAGCTCTAAGTCACTGCACTTTGTCCAGGCTGCTGTGTGGAGCCTGCTTCAGCAGTGGCTCGGCAGAAAGCCTGCCCAGTTTTGTGTCGGCTCAGCGCATTAACACAGCCATAAAACAATTATCCCCCTTTTGATTTGGTCCCTGAGCAAGTGCTGGTGGCGACGTCCGCCGCCTCTGGCTCTGTTCCGTGCCAGGGCTGGCCATCCCCCCCCTTCACCCCGCTCCATGCCCACACAGGCCCTCAGCCTGGGTTTGCAGGTCCTCCAGGACTCTTCTTATTCTTCCCCCACCCAGCGTGAGCCCACCAGCCTCAGCTGGACCCAGAGAGGGGTTCAGACCAAGCGTGTTGTGCGTTAGGCAGCCAGCCCCCACTTCGCTTGTTTGATGCCTCCTCTGTCCCTTCAAACTTAGATCCGACTGACAGTTTTTTCTATTGTTTTTTCTCCAGGGCCGTCCAGGCCTGCAAACCTGCCGGGGGCTCCCATAGCTGCCTCCTCCCACCCTCACACATCCGTGATCACGTCACCTCTCCGCGCACTGGCCTCCCTCCCGCCCTGCCTTAGCCTGCCCTGCTGTGGTGCACGTGCAGTCTCAGTTGGCGGGACTCAGACTGAGATTCAGACTGAGACGTCAGGCACATTTGGATGTCATTGTCAGTTGTCAGGTAATAGAAATACTTTTTTTTTTGTTGCTATCTGAAGGTCAGTAGTGCTGCCAAGTGATGTGGTCTTTGCTGTGGGAGAGCTGCCTTTGCTGGGTCGCATGGGGAAGGCAGAGAAAATGCCCTAAACCACTCCCCCCCAATTCCCTTCCTCCTTCCCTCTCCACCCTGGAAGAGGATGGGGAGTGGGAAAGGGCATGCGGCTCCATCCATTTCCTCATCCCTCCCCACCTGCCTGCCCACCCTCAGTTGTCACCTGCGGCCACTGCCAGGCCGTTTGCGCCATGTTGTGAACAAATGTCTGAGACTCCTTGCAGAATGTGATACCCCAGTATCAAGATTTCATCTCTCTAGGCTATTTATTTTAAGCTTAATTGGATAACATTTAACATCTGAGGTATTTTTATTTCCTTCTTTTTTGCCCTTCCTCTTCAATCATTCATATTAAAGGCTCTCCTCCGCATCCATGTGCACGCAGGATGTATGTGCTCCATGCTGTTTTCTCCCTTGCTTTGAGAAAATGCTCCTTGGTAACTCACCATGCATCCCTGGCCTCCTACCCCATCAGTTTTTCTTTTCCTTTATTCCTTTTGGATGCCTGACTTTTATCACCACGAGGAGGGGAAAGTGGTGTGAAAATGAAGGCACACCAAGCTAGCCAAAGAGAACATGGACATATTGTCACCAGACCCCGTCATTTCAGACCCAGTGATCTCTTTGAAATCAGTGGGTGTTTCTGAACATGGCTCAGTTGCAAGACTCAGTCTATGCTGAACTGTGGGCTGGTGAGGTGAAAATGGGGAGGGTTTAAAAGAAAACACAGATGTGGCAAAATCCACAAACATTTATGGACTCTCACTGTGGTGGGCCAAACCCCACAGCTCTCATTCATGATAATATGCATGTAGTTTTAATAAGGAGTTCCCAAATGATGCTGGATAAGTAAAGCATGAGGACCAAAGGATTCAGAGAGACTGTCCAGAGTAAAGCCTTTGGGAAATGGCTCCTCATTTCTCCCCTGAAGCTGGAAAAACTCTGTTGTGCTAGCTTTTTCCTTCCACAAGCACTGGTACCACTTGGCTACAGTATGCTGTATCTCATGAAAATGTTCTGTACGCCTCTCATTGATGTAATAAAGTGAGACATATAAGGGTTTGCAAGAAATTTAAATTTGTATCTTGGAAACCCTGGGTCTTGAAAGATAAAATATTTTCAGCAGGAGGCTAAGAGTGTTCTGCAGGGTGCTGCGTAGATCCTGGGTGAAGCTCAGGGCACACAGAGAAGGGTCCCGTGCTGCCTGGAAGATGCTCAGCCTGCACCCATCCGCTTGCACTGGTGCACAGGCTCTGGGCTTGTAGCAATGAGCTGTGTGATGAGATTCCAGCAGTAAATCTGGAATCTGGTAAAATTTTCTATCTAAGCTGCTGCAGTGTGGCAGAGGATGCTGTTTTAATCTAATTCTGCTTCATCAGCCTCAGCAGACTGACCAACTGGCCTGAGATGGATGTCGAGACAGGCTCTTGTAAATGGTGAGCGTTGGATCAGAGAGTCAGAAAGCTTCCCTGCCTTCTCTCTTCCCAGGAACCAGTAAACCAAACTGGAACTGGTCTCATGTTTTGCTGTCCTCTGTCTTCACTGGTGTAGTATGCACGTGCATGCCTTTGGGAGGCACGTAGTTGTAACACTGAACTGGATACCCTGGTTCCCTCTTGCTTCTCATGCCAGCAGCTAGTGGGAATGGAAGCAAGTACACCTAAAAATAGAAAAAAAAGGAAGGAAAAACTTACTAAAGAATGTGGGGAAGGTGAGGTTTTTGTGCTTTGTGTACTTGGAGTTCTCACTTTGGAGTTCTGTGCTGTGAGTTTTCGGAATTGCCTGTTGGCTGGGAGAGCGATGCCAGCTCTGTGGAGAGGGAGACCTGTTATCGTGGCTTCCTGTAATTACTGCTGCAGTCTGCAACACTTAGAGAATAGGTTTTATCAAAGTGCATGCTACATGTTTATGACAGTAGTTGGTCAAGGTCTGCTTGAAAGAAACATTTTCTTCCCTTGAAAAAGGAGATTATGTTCTACTTAACCCTTTCTTAGCTCCCATAGTATTCACTGTATGCAAGCCTAGGCATGGCTTAAACCCCACAGCAAGGGTTATGGGATCTTTCTGTCTCCCAAAATGTTTTTGTGGAAATAATAGAAAAGTGAGTTCTTTGTGTTGATTAATAATCTAGTGACAATCCCTGCATTGTGCCCTCTTTTTTAATATAGACATTTACAACAGTCACTTGCTCCAGCTTTAGAGATCAGCTTGTCTCTCTGACTTGATTAGCCTTTTATTCTGTCAGCCCTGTTCTTACTTCTGAGGAATTGGTTACTTCTTTGAACAAAAGCCATCAGCAGTTCCCGCCTCCCCTCATCCTTCATCATTTCTTACCTTTCTTGTTTTTCAGCATTTATTTAATTCAGGACCTGGAGATTTTCCATGCAGTTCTCAAGCAAACTGTGACTCGGCTTGAAGTTGCAGGTACTCCAAAATTTTTGCTGGGCACTCACAAACCAGGCCCTCAAGAGTCCCTTACAGCAGTTTGTGCTGGAGAATCGAAATATCTGGCTGCTGGTGGGATTTGGGGTACACATACATGTGTGAAAACTGCATTTGGAAATCTCCGATCTAGATAAGAGTGATTGTCTAGGATGATGAGTAGTGTTCAGTCATGCACAGAAGAAGTTGTGCTGCCTCATCCAGAGCTGTTAGTGATCTTTAGAGAACGTGCTGCTGATAGTTTCAATCGCAGCAAATGGTGTTGGGAGGTCTGCTTGGATGTCCACTGTGCTGCTCAGCCGGTGCTGATCGTGGTCCTCTGTGTCTTTGTTCAATTCTTTGTGTTCAAGGCACCCCAGGATAAGAAATTTGCAAGTAAAAGTCCATGTTTTCTCATGTGATTCAAAAAAAATCTCTACCACTGGTTCAATCTCCCTCAGTCTATCTATTAATTTATATATTTTGCCCCAGAAGCTTTTGTCAGTTGAATTGGATTGTCCTGTTCAAATGTTTTTAGTGCCTATTTAATTAGAAGTTGGAATAGAGTAATGAAATTCTCAGGGTTGTGTAGCTTGGATCTAAAATATAAATGGGCAAAGCATTCATTTTGCTTTACCCCTTGCCAGATTAGGGTGCTTTTTTTGAGCCTGCTTTTTATATCATTTCAATGAATTGCAACTGCTCAGAGTAACTGTAAAGCACACACTTTTTTTTTTTTTTTTTTTTTTTTTTGCATAACAGAGACATGCAAATGATTGTTGAGAGACATAATTATGTAAAGAAAAGTATATGTCTGTGTGCATGCACACATACACTGCAATGCTTTTGTGGGGCCATTTTTTCACAATACATCTTCATAAGGCTCTTTTTATGATGCTGATTTATTAATATTGTACATTAAGGCTTAAATTGTCAAAGCTGCCTAAGAGATTTGGATGCCCATTTCCCATTAAAGTTAACGAGAAATGAGCATTGAAAATCTCAGCACAGAAGTGCACAGCACTTTACAGTGTGTTAACCAAAGAAAAAAGTCCCTGCCTTGAAGATACTATGGTGCAAAAGCCCCAGGAAGAGGATCGTAATCAGCATAAGACAAAGGGAATTGTAATGCCACAGAGAATAATTTATCTCCTGTGCCTGCATTCAGATATATACCTGGTCCAAATTCTTTGGACCTGGGCCTACGAGTGAGGGTAAGATAATTAAATCTGTCCAACACACATATATTCATCTAACCAGTGAAACTGCTCCCTTCCCACATGTAGGCTGATGGAAGGAGGTGGAAAGCAATTATGATACTTAGTTGCAAATATAAAAACAGCAAGTGGGCATGGACAGCAGTGATTAATGGACAGGGCTGTTAAATTTAAGGTCTAAAACAGAGGAAGGCATGGGGCCATATCTCAGAAGAGAGGAACAAGCTCCTGCTAATTCAAGGAATCAGCTGTGTTAGTCATTAGAACATTCTGAAAATCACAGTCATCTTGTAAAGTTAATATCAATTTACTTGGCTACTGAAATTCTACTTACTGCTTCATTTAACTAGTCTGGTGTTTTCTTGGCAGAGGTTAAGGTGACAGTAAAGATAAAAGCAGTCCCTGTAACTAAACCGTAGATTTTAAAAGAGTACTTTTCCCTCCATCTATTGTATCACCATATTCATTTTATGTTGGTTTTATAACCGGAGTCAGCCAATGAGAAGAGCTAGATTAGACCACCCTGCTGTAAAAGGCTTGATGCAATTAATACAGTCTGTCTAGAAAGAAGTATTATTTCAAAAACTTTTATGTTAGTGATATGGTATGCACTCGGCACATTTCTTACTTGAACAAGAAACAAGCTTTTGTTCACTTCAGACTGGGTTTTATTAACACAGGAGGTTCATTGGAAAACAAAACAGTAATCAGAGCAGAGAATACAAACTCATCCAGCAAAAACCTCCTAACTCATCATGTCCCAGGACAATGGCTGATACTCTACTCTTCATTTTTTGCTGAGTGGAGTAAAAAAAAAAAAAAAAAAAAAAAAAAAAAAGTGCAAAAAAACCTAATTCTCTTGAGCACTGGGTGCTTTTTTGAAAGGAGAAAGAGGAATTTGGTATGTGTTAGAGGACAGAGAAAGGTCTATAGTTTCCCTGAGAGCCTTTATAAATGTATCTTTTCATTTTGCTGTATAAAGAAGAGGTTTGCATAAAATACTGGCTAACATTCAGGAAAGATGTTCCTATGAGTCGTTCTGTGTATTTATTTATTTTAGTGAAATATTTAATGCATTCTATAGTAGAATTGACTTTGGGGACAGTACTTACAGAGTGCAGGGATGTGTGAAAGATGTATACACTAAAAAGAGTAATGCATCAGTCGGAGTGCACGCATCCATCTTTACACCTATCTATCAATCTCTGTGTTCATTCGTCTATACAAGTATTAAAAACATATGTGACCTGCTGTCTGTGCAGCTCCTTGTCTCACTAGATATTAAAATCAGATCCAAACTCAAAATAGGTGGATGTAACAGAGACTGGTTTTTTGACTGAATGGTGTGTTTGTCAAGAGGCAGTGAAGAGACCTTAAAATTGCAAAGAGGTGACTAAAATGAGGGTGCTGCATGGGGCAGGGTCGTTGGCAATGTGAGAATGGCTGTGGCTTTGTTCTAGACAGATGGCTGATCACTATAACTTTGTAAATCCTAATTATGTCAAGTTAAGAACCAGCAGGAGCAAGAGCGATATTTAAAGGTGCTTAAAAGCGGATGCTTGCCATTTCCAGACATCCTAGGAAAAAAGAAAAGCCCTTAATTGCAATATTAATGGGTGGAACTGAATCTGGTAATCTTGGGACCAAAAGGTTCAAGGCAACGTTGCCTGCAGTAAGGACAATGGTTCCAACATTGAGAGAGTTAACTCAATCGCATACCACTACACTGAGCCGGAGAGTCTGAACTCTTCAAACGCTCCAAATGGAGAGCTAAATCAAAGAATCCTGTTTCAAATCCATCCAAGATGTTGCTGTTTTTCTCCTCTGACAGGAGAAGCATTTGGAAGTGCAGTTTCTTTCTTTTTTTATAGCTGTCTTAAAAAGGAGTTTGGATGTTTAGCACAGCTGGTGCTCATTACATTATGCACTATCAATAAAATAGCATGTGTAATTAATTTTTAATGCAGTGCTGTATGCAGCGCTTTAAAGCAGTTACTGTATGGGGAGAGCCGACACCGGTCACTGACATCAGAAATATTGAAATAGAGGGCTTGATTTTGCATTTTTAAAGGATGTACGTGAGAGTGGGGGAAGGGTAATTCCCAGCCAGCAATTCTCTGGCCACAATCAAATTTAAAAATATAGGAACAAGATGGATGAAGGCGATTTTATAATTTACTTATTGTAATGAATTAATTTTTGTCTTTTTGGAGTTTGCTGAGTGATGGCTGGATTAGGAGAGGTGACTTCAGAGTACAGGTAAGGACCAAGAGAACACACAGCAGCAGATCCGTATTTGTTAAAGCACAGACAGGCTTTGGTGGTGTCGGGTGGGAGATGAGGCAAGAAGGGAGCTTATGGGAAAGCAAGGGAGGACATTTCTCTTCTACCTCATTGAATAGGTTTTTTTTTTTTTCATTGCAGGGCTGCTTTCTTGTGCCTTGTATCTTTTTGCTCCCATTAGTAATAACCCCAATTTTTTGATCCATTGAACATTTGGGAGTACTGGTAGTTTGGAAGGGAGAGAGTAGCTTGGTTACAAAGAGGCACCACTGATGACATGGTTTGTGCTACTCTGACAGAAGACCCAAATCGGAGTCTTCTTTTTGCATGGCAGTACTTTCCACAAGATACCAGCATAAGTGAAGACTGCTTTAATTAGGCCCAGTAGGAACTATTTGGGCACCATCATGACTCTCAGCAGCCATTATTTCCAGAAACACCTTGGTTGACTGAAGGAGGAGCAGACCTCTTTTTGGAGTTGTAGCCTGGTGTGTGTCCATGCTCAGCAAAGGGACGGGAATGACGGTCATGCTTCTACAGCAGAGTAACTGCCAGGGATGGTTTGCAGGATGGGACCAGCCTCTTCCCTGCTGTTTTCCCATCCATTTTCAGACAGTTGAATGCCTCTTGGTGAACACTTCCTAAAAAGAGAAGAAATCAACTGCAGGAAGAGAAGGAAGGAAGCAATCACCTAAAAAGCAACTAAATTAGGGGTAGTGCTTGTCAGGTGCCTTGCCTTTTGGTTGGGAAATGCACCAGCTTCCTAAAAGCTGATTTTTTTTTTTTTTTATTCACGTGCACAAGGCATAAATGTTTGTAATTATTCTTTCTTTCTCTTAGCAAATTGCCATTCATTTGTACATAACATATGCTAAACAGTTCACTTGTACAGCCTCACCTGGCATATTCAGGATGGAGTTTCCTCCTGCCCCTTCAGCAATAGCTTTTTGTCATCACTTTTCTTCTCGCTTTCTGTCAGATTCATGCGGATGTGTTTGTGTGTCTGAGCCAGGAAGTGAATTGGCCTGTTCAGTTTGTGAGAACAGAGATAAATCTCTCATGCACAAATATAATTCTCCGTGTCAAAGGAAGTAGGGCAAGCTATGGTGTATGGCGTAGGTAGTTGTGATGAGAGCTGCTCTTTAATTCAGAAGCCAGAGTGGGAAAGCTGGAGGGAACAATGAGGTGTTGTACATTTCGTAGTGAAATCACCTAATTTTATTTTATTTGTTTTAGAGGAATTGGATCATTTATTCCTGAGGTGGCTCGGGTTTAGGCCAGAGAACTGCAAAAAAATTACCATGCGTCCCTCCAGAGCTAATTCAGAGGACCTCTACTCTTGTTTTCTGAGTGCTTCATCAAAACAGATGAAAGGAAGGATTCTATGCTCAGATGGGATGCTTTATGTTCAGAATGGGATTTGAGTCAAAGAAGCCATGCTGATGCATCTCGTATGTGCCCCACTGGGTTTCTGTGTTCTTCATGTTGGTCCTTCTTTCTGCTGAGCAATAAACAGCTGAGCAACTGTTAGCAACATACCTTTTTATGCTGTTTGCCTTCTTCTGGACAGGCTTTTTCCAACATTTTTGCAATACACACAGAAATCTGGTAGGCTAGTGTACAGCACATGCCTTCAGTATCTTTATTTTCCTCTTGTTTTTGTCTTTATTCAAGCCTTTTCTCTGGGCCCTTGTTCCAGCTAATGTAACTTGCCATAGCAGAGGCTGGGTAAGCCAGGTTCAATGAGACACTAAAACATGCGCTTGGAAGGAAGCAGGCAAAAATCCCACATAGCGAAGGTTTGCATTTTTTATGACTTCAGCTGTATGAGTCAGAGGTCCTGGGACTTCAGGAATGAGGTTAATGCAGGCACTAAACAAGGAGATGCCGCTGGAACTGTGCTATGAAATGGTGCTTTCTAAATTACTGTCTTTGCTATTAATATGAAGGGCCTCTGGTTAAAGAAGAGCTGGTTTGCACAGCATACCTGCAGCTTTAATTCTTGTTTAAACGTCACCTGGCTATTTGAAGCCAATTGTAAATGTATTTTTTCAGTACATCCCCTTGGCAATGTGAGAGGAGCATCCCATCCTTCCTGTGCGTCAGACTGTCTCCTTACATGTCCTGTATTGACCTAGATTGCTTCACGTGAGACACGGATCTAAACCTGATCCTTACCTCTCTTCCATGGCTGCGTGACAAACGTGGAGCTCCCAGGGTGTGCTGTGCCATGCCAACAGTCCACTGAGAGATGGGCTAGGGGCTGCCTAGGGATGCTTGGCTGAGCATCTTCCTGTAAGATGTTTTCTGACTTCAGTGGTGTTATACTGTTCTGCCAGCTGTGAACATGGTCTGTGGAATTCCAGGATGTAAAGAGTTTTAAGTAAGAGTCAGAGTATTATTGGGAAATACATATAATTTAAAACTGTCCATGGTGATGAGAGTAAAACTCAAAAATTCATGGAATCTTGCAAGGCCTCAGTATAGCATCAGTTCCTTCTGCCTGCAGGGGAATTATTTTTTTCAGTTTGCACCTTCTAACAGAATTTTGGGTTATATTTTAATCCCTTCTGGTCAAATAGGGAGAGAGTAAGTTAATTTAATATGACACAGACAGGCTTATAATGTAAAGTATGTTCAAAAGTTAGATCTGAGTGTTTATGGATTGATTAATACAAATCCTTCATAAAAATGTGTGAACTGTTGATTAAATTGGGAACAGGACTGTTGTGGACATACAGTGAATACAAGACTAGTGAGTAATTTTACCTTCCTGTAAAACCTAATTCAAAAAACATTAATCTTTCCCTATTTTTATTGTTTTCTCTTCAAACTGAACTAATTCCTCCAGTGTAAATTTGAGGTAGAATCTTAAAAGCTCCACAGTCTATTGAAGCCAAACACTTCACTATCATTATCAATAAATACAAAGAATAGTTGTAAAACAATCCTGTGAGATTGCTGTAAACTCTTTCCCAATTTCCTTCACACTTTCCCTGCCCATTTTCCGTGAAGAGTGCTGTGAAATCTGCATCCATGCTGCCCCTGCTTCTATCACCACTGTCACTGTTCATTAGTGCAGTTGAGCACACTCATAAATGTCTGAGCTCTTCCCATATTTAGAGCTCTCTAGCCAGCAAATCTTCCCTTCTGATCTTCCTTTTTGAGGAAAAAAATCCTTTCAAACAAACAGTGGTCTGGGTTTGAGGTGGGCACTTGAGATAAAACTTTAATTCAGTGACTTGGTGTCATCCAGAGCTGTAAGGGAGAGCAAGAGTGTGAGAGACAGTACCATCGCTGCTTAAATAATTTTCTCCTTGTCCTTTCAGTCTAAGTTTGTCAGGCTCTGTCTTGTGATTATAAACTGAGATTTCTTAAATTTGTATTCTCCTTAATAGGTAAAGATGAGCAAAAGCTGTTTTTCACTTTCTCCTCACTCTCTATTCACAGATGTCTTTGCTCTCTGGGACTGGCTGGCACTGCTGGGGAGGTATTTCCCAGGGGATTTCATTGCTCCAGGGTTAGATTTCTCCATCTACACAGCGGCATGGAGCTGTGTTGCATATAGCTCCCTCCCAGCAAGTCTCAGTGAGTCACCATCCTGCTTGCTGGCTGTCTGATGAGAACAGGATGCTCCGTCCCAGGCCACCCTGTCCATGGAGCTTCTGCCCATCTGCACCTTTCCCTTCCCCTACTCTGCCCTAGACATTAATATTTCTTTCTTATTTTGTATATAACATTTCAGTTTTTCCATCAGGTAGGTCCTTCATTCATTGCTGTCTCTGCCAGTGGTCCCTGAAGTCATTACAGTGCTTTTTTTCTAAAACCCAAGTCCAAAGTGAAATTGTTCTTTTTAGTGGTTTTTTTTTTAACTTCACATTTTTTAAAATGGAAATGACTGCTGAAAATAAACACAGTTTTCAATGTACAGACTTACTGAGCCAGCATGAATTTCCTTAATAAGCTGGGGTATGTGTGTGTGCGTGCACGTGTGTGTTTTTCCCCCCTTAAACCTTGGAATAAGAGTGCTGTCTCTTTAAATCCTAACTCAAACTTTACTGGCGATTTTACAGAGCCTGGTTTCATTTATAGTGGAGCCAGACTTGCTGTGTGAGAGCCGTCCGCATGCTGGAATTAGTCTTAAGCTCGCTTCTGTGACGTTGCCAAATTCCATGTTTGTGTTTTATTTAGAATTCTTTTCACGGCCAGTCGAATCTGTTCAGGCACACATAGGCAGTGTTGCGCCCCATGGAGAAAATAAGCAAGTTTGCGTTTTCTTTGGCATAGGCCATGGCCACAAAAGACTGCGGTCTAAAGAAACATTTTTTAAAAGCTATTTTAACCCATAACAGATGTATAAAGTAGGCACACACATGCCAGCTTCCTTAGTTTTAATTAAAAAATAATTATGGCTTTAATGGGATGCTAGTGACAAATTTGGATGAATGGTGGGTGACATTATCTCAAGGCTTGCTTCAACTTATAAATTAGTGCGTTTCTCTTGGCCAGTGGTACAGATGAAATTAAATGAAGGAGCAGATTAATATTTCTTAAAGTTACATTGAACCAAATGAAAAATGCAATCAAATAAAAAAACACGGTCCCTTCTTCCCTCTCTTCCTCAGATCTCCATTTGCATGAGATCACAGAACACAGAGGAAAGGTTATTTTTTCTGGCTGATAATTGATCTGGCCAACGATAAACTGGACTTAGTGCCTGTCCCTTTCATAATTTTGCATTGGTAGCCACATTGCCAAATTACTGTGATTAATGTCAGCAGGTGCTTCCATTTATAACCACATCTTACCAACTAACACAGTACCTTCGAGCCAGGAAATATTAAATATAAACCCAACCCTACATGTAGCATGTTGCAATGGTTCTCTCTCCATACCTTGGCTAACTGGTGGTGATGCTGGCTGTGATTTCTCACATCTTTAGGCTATTTTCAATTAGGGGCTTTTAAGGCTCACCAGAGCTGGGCTAGATGTACAGGCTTGCACAGGTAGCAACAGTTTATATTTATGAAGAAATAAACAAAGGAATAATAAACATGTAATGAGCTAACCCCAGATGGTATCTCTGATGTTATTAGTCAGGTGTACGTAGAATTGAGGAAGGGAGATTGAAAGATCAGCATGACTGGCTCTGGATATTGAAGAAAAGGTTGGATGTGCTCACTGGAAAAAGTGTTTTCCTCCTTCCTATGCATCCCACCCATGGACACCCTGAACAGATGTTGAGAACAAAGGCGATAAAGCAGCACAGCTTTTCAAGGCATGCAGCAGAATCACATTTCCTCCAGACCTGCTTGTCCCACCCTAGTGCTCTCCAGCAGCCCAGCGTGGGATGGGGCTTTCTGCATGGGAGCAGATGATCAACTTTACGATCTATGGCACCAGCAGATGAGGATCATTTTGGTTTTGGATGGCAAAACCCTGTTTCCTGTTCTCCAACATATTCTTTCATGAAACTTCTCATCTGCTTAACATTTAGCACCCATTGTAAAAGACAACCCTGGAATGCTGCTGATATATGTAATTTAGATGGTGGGAACTCTTCTCCACTTGGGCAGTGCTAGTTTTTCTCTAACAAAGATGTTGAAATGTTGCCTTGGTAAAAAAAAATAAAATAGACTTTTGGAAAAAAAAAGGAGATTAAGGAAAGAGGGAGAGGGTATCAGGTGCTTGGTAGATAGCTGTGCACCTTCCCCACGATCAGTCCATTCATCTTGTGGCTTGCAAATATTTTCCTGCTAATTTCCATGCAAATGTGGCAGGGTCCCCCACCTTGCTTGCTTAAAGCTATGTGCCTTGTTAAGCTGGGGAAATCCAGCAAGAGGAAGCTGCTCTGCTTGGTTTGAGCCAAATTTGTAGACTCTGAACTCTTCAGGGCAATCCATTTAATCCCTCAGGGGCGGCAGTGTCCCTTCTTGGTGTGCAGGATGTCCATTGCCTGAAGCTGACCCAAACCAGTCTCTCTAAAATACAATTCTCCTAGGCTTTGTTTAACTGTAGCAAAAGAAAGATTTTCCTTTGTCAATTGAATAAGAATTTCTGTGGTAACATTTCTCTGAGCTTGAATTCCTCATGAGTGAAAATGAAGCTCCAGCATTAAAAACATGAGTCATGCAGTGCACATGAGACTAATTTTTGCATTCCTAGAATTTTTGGAAGGGAAACATTACATTCATGATAATCCTTTCAATTATACCTTATTGCTAAAATAATCCATAAGGCATTCTGCAGTAGAGCCCTCTGCTATTTGGTTACAGCTGAGGCTTTGAAAATAGCACCTGAAAGCTTTTAGGCTCCTGTGTGTCAAGATCTTAATTTTCTTTTTATGTTGATGCACACAGGATGGTCTGCCATCCTTTTTATTTACTCCTTAGGATTTTTTGTTTAATAAATAAGGCTAATTTGATTTGTTCTGATCTGTCTTAAGTATCTAATTGCTGCTGTAGAGAATGATTAATGTCCAGTTGAAAGGATTCCATATCTATAAATGAGAACTGAAAGCAGATGTTAGTTTGATGAACGTGTGCTGCCCATTCCTTGCCTGCACTGGCTCAGAGAGCAAGCTGCTGAGAGACTGCTATCTATCAAAAGAGAAATGTTAGATGCCAAACAGAGTTCAGAGTCACATACCTATCATGAGCAGAGTGAACAGTTAACAAATAAAATATCCCAGGTAGGTTTTTCTCTGCTTGTGAAATATCTATACACATGACAGTGTTATCCTCAAATTGTCAGAAGTACTTGGCAAACTTCAGTTCAGGGGAAGGCACTGAATTGATGACAAGAAGGACTTTGTCTCTGAGTTTTCACTCAGGGAGTAGTGCTGGTATATTGTCCAAGGGCTGCTAAGTTCAGCAGCCCTGAAAAACCACCCAACAAAACCAAACCAAAGCTGATACTGGTGTCTTTGCTGTTGGTGGTCTGGCTAGGTGCTCAGGCATTTCTGGCAAGCCAGGCCAAACGCTTTTCAGTTTGCTAGCTTGACCTCATGCAGATCTGTGGAGAGCAGACAGCAAAGGACTAAAATACCTGGGCACAAGGTCAGGTTTTGTATCATCCAGGCAACATTGACTTGTGCACTGCACACAGTAAGTGCAACAGCTTTTTAGATAAAAGCAGGCACAGACAGGTTCTTTTTGCATGGCTTTTCAGTTTAGTAAAGATGCTTTACAGCCCTTTCACAAGCAGTGCTCTCTTGTGTTCTCTGGGCTGCTGGAGTTCACCTTCCCAGCCACTGTGTAACAGCAGGTTAGTGACCAGTGCACAGAGGAGGAGACATTTTGGCCAAGGGCAGGAAATTCTGATAATGGCAGTGGGATTGCCAGTGTTTCCAAAATACAGAGGGCACTTTCTTTGTAAAGCCTCTTTTTAAAATATTTCCAGTAGTTTTAAAATGCTCACCAGTATTACTGTGAGCTAGAGAGAAAACATAACAGATTTAGTCACTTTGATTTTTGTGTGTGTGTGTGAAGTAGTTTTGGCTTTTTTACTGTTTGTTAAGTTGCTATTCAGATAATGTCTGTGACAAGAAAACTATTTCACAGATGGACAGACGGAGATGTAAAGACCAACATAACTCTTTCTTGATGTTGATAAATCAGGCTGACCAGGGTCGTGTGTATTGCAGGAGAGGGAAAGAGAGAGAGGAGGGGAGATGGAGCAAACGATGGACAGAGAAAGGATTTGGAGTCATGGAGAAGGACAGGTACTGGATCCTAGAGCTCTGTCTATGTCAGCTTTTGTACTGTAGTCATGTCAAAATTACAGCAAAGAAGAGTACTTCCAGTACACCTCCTGGTGCCCTGGAACCTCAGTGGGGCTCTACATACAGCAGCCATGTGATAACAGAGGAGAGACTGTTTTTTCAAGCTGTTTTTTTCATTTGGGGTGTAACTATAAAAACAATAATTCCAAATATAACTACTTATGTTTTGTTTGTTTTGTTTGTTTGTTTTTTAAGACAGTACTGATCTGAGAAATGAGACTTTTCCAGTTAAAGTCACTATACTTTACTGATGTAAAACCCGGCCATTCAGATTGTTGTTGATGATTTTCCCTGACCTATATCTACCTGACTGTGCTATGATGTCAACAATTTCCAGCTGATAGATCTTAGAAAATGACAGGAAATCAGACAGTGGACCAAAACAAAAGTAAATCGTAACTCGCTCCCTATTAGGACTTTCAATTTACTAAAAAACAAAATCTGCTTTTTGTCTTCCTTTACTTCTCTTACTTTCTCCACCCTCTTCTTAGCTTTTATTTTCTTATAGGGAGGAAATGGAATTGGTGCAAATATGATTATCCTAAATTAAGCTGGTGAGTTACTCATGTTGCTGATATCATTATTGGTCACCCTGTAGAGCATGGCAAACTTTATTTCTTTGGAGAAGTCAGGAGATGGAGCACAGCTGACCATGCAGTCAGCAATATATGTTGCAATTTCTTTTTATCTAGTCTCCTGTCTGGTTGGTCCTACATTTTTACGTGGAGTACAAGAAAATATTTTTAAGAAAAGGGAGATATCTTTTGTAACATGGTGACTTTCCTCATTGCAATGAACTCAGCCTGCAGAATGAGCTGTGAGTGTGTAATTTTTGCGGGACAGGGCTTGTCTGCAGTATTTTATTGCTTCTGGAAGTGGTCACTTGAGCAAGTACACATGTGCTATGAGTAAGTATTGGTTTTCTCTGGCTGCTTCTTAGCAGGTTTTCCTCTGAATAAAGGTGTGCCTGGCCCTGGGCAAATTGTGGAACTCCCTCATGTTGACAGTGGGAAGGTGTAATAGCGTTGGGAACTTCACGTGTGCTCATAGCTCAGTGCACACCTCAGGCTTAGCATCAGGAATCTCATGTTTGCTCTGCATGGACAAATACTCTGTTGGCCTTACACAACTGCAGGCATGGCTGTAAGGTTTAATCATGCATCTAAAATCAAAGGAAAACACTGCACAGGGAGTGTTCCTTGGAAAAAGCAGCTTTAGGAGACCAACAGCAGGCCCTCTTTACATGTGGGAAAAAATAAAACATTCTTGTCTAGGTGTCCCCAGTGATCCTAATGTAAGGACTCTGTATCTGGTTAAAATAGGAAAATCCAAGCTGAAAAAGATTGTGAGAGAATCTGAGAATTTATTGTATGCTTTTATTGTTATCCAGTGAAAAGCATTGGCAAGAGAAGAAGATTCTTGCATTTCCTCTCCTATTGCCTATGGTTTGGGAAATCTAAATCCAAGCCTTTGTTGAATTTTCCCAGTGGTCATGGAAAAGTTCTTTAATTTCTCCATGGGAAGCCTCCCACTTCAGTAAGGAATTCTAACTCTTTGCTTTTGGATGGGAATATTATGGATATAAAGATGTAGAAATTTCTGAGGTGCTCAAATACTAAAATAATAAAAAGCTACTGAAGTATATAAAATGAATGCAAATAATTTAGACTAATATTTGATGAATTGCTCATCCAGGGTTTTATTGGATGCAATGTAAATGAGTCTGAGGGCCATTGATAGTGATTGATGTTTATTCAACTGTTACTGTGTTTAAAATATTCACAAATATATAAGAGGTACTGCTGTTACTCCTCTCTGTGGAAACAGTGGATGAAATTGTGCTCTCAGGTACAGCAGCTCAAGACCATTGCAAATTAAGCCACTGGAAATCAATGGGGTTGCACATTTGTAACTGAGATCAGAATTTGCCTTGGCCATGCAAGTTGTTCTGTGTGTTAATTCTTGCATCTGAAACTGGAAGAAATGGCTTTTTTATTACAGCAGTGCTTGAAGAGACCCCAGGAAAGTTAGATGTATATATTAGAGGCTGCCAACAGCTAGTGGCAGTTTCAGCCTAATAAACTGGAAGTAAATAACTTGGTGATTAGCTGGAATTGGCAGGCCACTTAAACACAGCACTGACTGGTTACATGATTTTCCCTGCTCACACCTTAATACTATATAACAGCATGGATGGATGCCTGGAAGATAGATAGCCCACAGAAGAGCTTGTTCTGAATCTTGACACTTCTATTCATGAATAATCTTGATGATAACAGCAACAACAACAAGTACTTAGCTAGAACTTTTCATTCCAAGGAGCCCAGAGCACTTCTAATTTGATGAGTGAGCAAACAATAAACAATGATATCCAAGTCATTATGGCAGGGGTAGTTTTGTAGTTCAAGGGATGAACTAGGAAAGCAGTGGAAACTGGGTTTTCTTGCTGCTGCCCCCACCACACCATCTCTCTGTGAACTGTGGCTGCAGTGGGGATGTGTGAGGCTTAATCTCAGGCAAACAGTTTTGTGGATAAAGCAAGCAGTGCAAGAACCTTAATGGGATTATTGTGAATAGACTTGTATGTTCAGAGAAATTGAACCCATGGAGATCCACTCTAAGAAGAAATATTATCAAATAGTGAGGGAATAAATGAGCTCTTTCAGGGCAGGACATAGATGAAGTCCGTGGAAGTTATCTGGAGAATCAGTTGCTATTGATTCAGGAAGCATTAGGTCAGGTTCCTTGCTCCCTGACTGCCGTTAAGTTGTATTTCAGGAGAAAACGGGGCATTTTGGCAAGGGCAGTAAGAAAAAGTCTGGCACAGTCCATTCATTTTTGCAATTGCCATGCTTTTGTCTCGCTTCTCTCACTTACTCTTTTGTGCCATAAGTAGCAAGAGAAGAGTCTGATGCAGTTGTCATTTGCCACCTTTCTGAGTCCTACTTTACATTCTAATGCACAGGCTTGCTTTAACATTTTGTTTCTCTACTGGATTACTTTACCTTTTCCTTTGTGGTCCTGAAGTTCCTGCTGCAAGGAGGAATTTCCCTCCTCTGTGCAATAAAATGATCAGGCTGGGTTAGCATTGTGTTCCCAAAGAGAAAGGATAAAAAATACTTAAATGGTGCCAGGTTCTCTTACAGAATTAATACTTCACAGTATTGTGTCATTCCTGCAGCCTCTTCTTTTCAGTTACCCATCCCTCTTAGTCATTTCATTAGTCATTATTTTTGGAAAGGGGTGTAGCAATCTGGTTTGATTGGAAAGCACCAGGGTAAAGTGTCCAGCTTTGTTACTTATAGTGGTCATCACATTGACATGTAGATTTCTAAGGATTTAGGCTATGTATGTGTCAGAAAGTGTAGTGCTTCTTGATCACTATGCTCTCTGAAGCATAGAAATTTGGTGGTTTAGAAGTGGAGCGATAATCCTTAAAAATGCTGCAACTTGCCTGAGATTGTGTAGCATAGTTCATCTTTGTGGTTTCTCCTAATCAGCCCTCACAGGTGCGTATGACCATTTTACAGGCAGGAAAAAAACAAAGGGCTTGGGCACAACCTTGGTTAATAAGTTCCCAGCCTCTAGAAATCTGGTCTGGTCACGTTGCTACATGAACAAAAGGCATAAAATGAATATACTGTTGAAAGTGGTTTGCTTTGGGTTTGGATTAGGCCCACAATCCAGGTCAGCAGTCATCAAATTATCTTGCAGAAGGTAAGAGTATTTTGGCTCAAGGTAGGCAGAATTGAAATACATGACAGATGTACATCTACAATTCTTGCTTAGCATGGAGATAACTGGAGCATTTTGGAGCAAATCATAGGTTTTAACTTTTACTGTAATTGAGAATATGTGAAATTACTTAAAAAAAAAGGGACATGAAAGATTTAAATGCAATTAATTTTATTCTGTTGAGATTAAGTGTTTAATACCTGGAACCTGCTAAGAAGGCAAACCAGGATTGGCTCTAGAGTGTGAGTGCCCAGGTTTTGAAGAAGCCAAGAACCCATAATGGCTGCTTCATGTGAGTTTTCTTCATTTCTTCAAGCTCCTGGGCCAAAGTCAGGTCTGTGTGAAGGTAGGTGTGCACAGTATTTTGCAAGCAGACATGAGCTTGCTCTGCCCCTGCTTCAAGCCAACTGGACCCCAGCCAGCCTCCAGCGGAAGCTGTACAGCTGCCTGAGCGAGGATGTTGAGCCCCAGCCCCGTTTCTCTGCAGGGCTGTAGCTCAGGTTTGGGGTTGTACTAACCACAGCTACACGTCCTCTGCATTGGTGCTGCCTTGTGCCTGGCCAGGCTGGAGGGCGGGCAGGGTGAGCCTTTGTCAGCCTGCCAGGTACCATGTAGACAATCCCTTCCTCACCATAGGTAGCAGTTTCTCAGGCACTTAATTTTCGTTGAAGTCAGCATGAGCAAAGGTTAGTCATCTTGAGCAGTGGTTGCCAAAGGAGGTCCTTTGTGTAACACATGGATTTAGCAATGTAGGCACTGACTTTGCATTACTAACTTTGGTCTGCTTTCTCCCTTTCTTGGTCACTTTCAACCCCCTTTCCTGCTGGCTGCTCCAGCTCTGTAATTGCATGTGACTGCAGTGATACAGTTGTCAGCCCTGAAGAAGTCTCTAGATTTTATTACTACCCTCCCTCAGGCGATGCAGTTTACCACCAGCCCTGAGAGGCTTGTTTGGAGTCTCTTGAAGTTGTTGAGATCTCGATAGTGCTTTATGGTGATATTGCCCTCTCTCCTCACCTTGAAGAAGGGAGTGGTGATTTAGCCAGAAGCGAACAAGTGACTTCAGCAAGCTGGTGCTTCTTCCCTAGGGAGTATAATAAAAAGTTTCACCCTACAGGGTAGAAACTATGCTTTGCCAAGTAAAAACAAAGAGTAAAAAAGAAATTGGTGTTGGCTCAGGTTTCTAAGTTGTCTGAGCTTTGATTGGTCTCTGTAATTCAAGGAATTGTAGATGTGTATTTTATGTTTCCAATCTGTTACTAATTCATTAATATTCCTTCCTTGGCTTCTCCCTGTGGAAACCTGAACTTCATAGTGATATAAAAGCTTGAAATTGCCCAGAAAAATTAATCTTCTTCCACTTTTTCAGGTACTAGCAGTAGTGTTCTGAAAAAACCCCACATGATCTACATATGATTCTGTGGTCTGTTAAACCCACTAGAAACTTCATGGTGACTTTTGCCGTTTTTTTCATAAGGATTTGCATCCTAAGAATTGAAAATAGCAAATGTTCACTCTGCAAAATTATTAAGGTCTGAAATTGAGGGTTTTTTCCCTACTGCAATGAAATCCAAACATAGAGATTTCTGAGAAATTAAGCTTTGTTCTCAGTTTGTTAGGCAAACACACAGTATTTTATATCTGGAGACTTCTGGGTAAGTACCAATAGTATTTCAGCATTTTTCTCTCACATGATTTGTAGTCTGACAAGAGGAGTTGAACATGGGGCTCAGGACCACTTAGCTACTCTCTCTCTCAGTATTTCTGCTGAAACCTCACTGAAACTCAGCTCTTAACACAGTTCATATTAGCTGTCAAGAATCTTTGGTAAAAATGTTCTGAGCAGCTCTAGCTCATTGTCTTCTAACTTGTTTTAACTAACCATGTCAGATCTGTAAGATAGGATCTGTGGTGTAGGATCTGAGAAGAAGTGGGCTTTACATATTGACTAAATAGCTTGGCTGGTACAGTTATCATCAAAGAGCTTTTTTAATGTGATAGACATAAGAAAAGCCTTCCAATTGTCTCTTCCGTGTCCTGAGTATCCCAGCTAGATTACAAATAGGATATGAAAGTCCAGACAAGGGTCATTCCGCCCTGGGGTGTTATGGATGCCCTCTTAGATCTGTGTGGAAAGTGGTGGAAACATACCTTGTAGGGTGGATGCACTTCACAGTTGGAGAGAGGTAACCTAGTTTGTCAGCTATCACAAAACACTCATTTCATTTCCATTGCTACAGTTTTGTCTAGAACTGTTCAAGCCCTGCAGGGTCCAGTTCACAAGGTTGTATGCGAACTGAACCCTGCTCTCAGGTTGAGGAAGGGTGGGTGGAGAAACAAACCTTTCAAGATTGCTTAGAGGGATGAATCTGAGAAATTCACACCTTCAGAACTCCTCATCGTCTTCCTCTACTCACATGAGCACTGAGCCTTTTTGTACTCCTTATTCAGGACTTTGAAGTGATCCTGGTAATACTTTTCCTCTACTTGTGTTTCTATCTTTCTTTGCTGAGTCACTCAAACACTGTACAGTGCTTTCCTTCGGGGCCCTGGGTGCTGCCACTAATTAGCTCTTGCATTGCTATAATGTGAATTTAGGAACTGCCCCATGGTGTAGGTTACCTCGCTGCTATTTGATCTTCTCTTGGTAATTCACATGTGGAATCTGTCTCTCTACCCAAATCCATGAGAAGCCTGGGTTATATTTTGTAGAAAATACATTAGGATACAGTTTTGCTCAAGCTACTGAGAATACTCACCATTGTAATATTGTGGCTCATTAGGGTTAATTGCAGCGGGATCCACAGGCAAAAAATCCCCCAGCCTAAAATCCAGTAGGCAAAAATCATATTAATGTTGCATACCCTTGATGTGGCACATGCAAGGACTCAGTAGCATTTTAAATTCACAGCTGTGCCCCTATCAGTGTCCCCTTCTTTAACATTCATAATAATTTCCAAATTCATTTCAGTGTTTTGGCTGTTTTCTGTTCTTGCTTACATCCAGTTGATTACCGGGAATTAAATTCTTGTAATGGCAAAACATCTCAAAGATGAGATAATAAAATAACAGGATTTGGTGTATGCTTCCAATTACCTTAATGAGTTTATATATTTTTACTTTGGCTGTAGAGATGTTTTAATGTGGCTCCTCAACTTGGCACAAAGTAACTCCCTTTCTTGCTACTTCCTGTATGTATCCTAAGAAGAAATAATCCAGACCTGTAGAGTGTTTTACCTGCATGGTTCAGCTCACTTTTCTTGCAGTGAGAGTATAATTTCTCTGTTTAAGTGCAGTAAAGAACATGAAGCTTTGAACATGTGGATTTTGGTGAAAGACAAAGAGATCCCTTCTCCCTTGATGCTAAAAATAGCAATAGCACTGAGTAAGCAAAATATTTCAGTCTTGTTCTAACTGTATTTGAGAGTGCCTGTGTTTCATGTCCTGTTATCATTGCAGCAAAGAATCCCCCATGCTTGATAGCTTTTTTTGGTGCTTTTTGCAAAGATGAGAGTGAAGAAGTAAGGGGGAGCTCTTCCACAACAAATATCGCTGCATGCGCTGGGATCTTTTGGAAAGAAATCTTTTTTTATTTTTAAAATTTATATTCCAACAGTCCTTATTATTAAGATATTCATTCTTATAAAGGGATGTTAAATAATTAAGCCTGTGGAAGGGGCAACATCAACAAATGCTAGAATATATTTAAATAATGAAGAACATCTTTAATTTGTACATGTAAAATAATTGTGGGCCGATGGCAGGTTAAGCATTCTTATTTATTAAAATGTACTTGCCTCTGCTTTAGAGGAAGGAGGTTGTCGTTTCATATACTCTCCTTCAGCCTGAGCCACTTCAAGACTTCCTTCTCTTCAGTCAAAAAGAATCAATTATGCATTGTGGTTACTTTCCCCCAAAATACTTTGATTGCCTCATTTTTTTTTTTTTAGCTGAGAGCACTCAAGTCGTTTCTCTTTATACAGGAGGGAAGAGGGGTGTGGAAATTACACAGTCTGTAACCAAATAACCTGGTCTTGAGGATTCCTAGTGATTCAGAATATTGACAGCAATCAGGAGTCTCAGGCTGTTGAAACTTCCCCTCTAATTGAACTGGGAAAGGTAAACCAGTTTCAGTGCTCTGCACGCTGTAATTGCAATAATTTAATTTAGCTATTTAACCTGTAATTCAGTGGTATTTATTAAAGAGCATAGGAGAAAATGAGGCCATTAGGAGCCAGAGATGAATACATTGAAATGAAAATGAACACTTCTAACTGCTAGTTGACCTTCGTTTTGTAGCAGTTTTTATTAGGCTGGTCACGGTAATTACTGGGACGTGAATCACGAAGAAAAGTGAATAATTCTGTAATGAACATTTTTATTCATTATCTCACATTTTCAGGAATCAGAAAAGTATCATGTAAAAGTATCTTCAATGTTCTCCTTTTGTTTGTTTTTTGACAAATAATGGTTTGTGGACAATAGCCCGGTGCAAAGCGCCACTCCAGAGTGAGAATTTGAGTCAGGCTGAATTGTTGGGCCTGCAGTGTTCTGAATGCAGCATGCATGACTGCAGAACATGTTCAGGGAGACTGAGAGAGGTTTGTAAATCAAGCAGAAATCATGCTAGTCAACATAGGACATGCTGGTCACCCCTGTTAACACTTAGGAGGGCACATTTTGGGTCAAAAACTGAGGTATTGAAACTTCGAAGTGATTTGCACTGGGCTCTCTGGGCTTGAGTTCTTTTATCCTGGCTCCTGCTGTGGCCATCCTTTTAGGAAGGAGTCTTTCTGACCATCAGAGGCCTCTTTTGGGGAGCACAGTCAGCGTCTGTGGAGGCTTCCAACTGGTTTCTGTAAGACAGGAGTGAGGCACCTCCCAACACTACTGTGTGAGCAACAGAGCATCCTCCATTCCTCTTCTGCTTTGGCCCACCCCAGCATTTCCCATGCCAGACTAGCTCTGGATCACCAAGTTTTCTTCCCAGGGTTTGCCTCGGAGGAGAATGGGTAGGGGAGAGCAGGAGTGGGAGGCTCTGCTGCTTGCATGGCTGCCCTCGTTGGGGAGCAGGGGAGGTGGGAGCCCTGGTGCTGCCCAGCAGGGGTGCCTGTGTGCCATGTCACTGTCTGTCTCTCCCACCGCAGCCCTGCCGGCCCTGTTGGTTCATTTCATCTGCTCCTTTGCTGCAGCAAATTGTTTGGAGTTGGTGCTTCAGCAAGGAAGAGAATGGGCAGTGCTTTGGCAGTTGTGCTATGGTTGGTTGTTCTGTTCTCTGCTCTTGAACACTCTCGTGTAGTGTTCTTTTTACCCCTCTTGTTTTCTTACTAGTTTTATTAAAGTCAGCCTCTATAGGGACCTGGCCTCCTTCATTCTCGTAGTTCACAAGGTCTGGAGGGAGTTTTAATTTGTTTTTGTGTCTTTTTTTTTTTTTTAAACAATTGAAAAAAAATCTGCCTAGTTTTGTAAATTACTGCCTGATACAATGAGATGTAAGTTCAGAGAGACCAGAGAGTGGTGAGCAGGGTTACTACCCAAATCCCTGCACCTTATTTACACTATTCACAGCCACAGTATTTCTAACATGGACAAAGAGGGTGAATTTATTGATTGTAATTATTCACCCTGAAGAGGTTGTTAATAGTTCCAGGCTTGAAGCTCTTCGTGCTGGAGATGATTTCTGCTAAGCATCCTTTTTTTCTATTTAAAAGGGGCAAATAAACCTACACTAAGAGGAAGTGATTAAAAAATCTATCTGCACTGATTTAATTTTCCAAAGTGTATGTTTTCTTACTTGAAACTCTGTTTTTCAGCCTGACTTTGAAAAGGAAGATAGGCCTCATTTAGCTTTAAAGTGTTCCCTGTGAAGCACATTCCCAAGATAGTTTTCCTAATTTCTTTTGCTGTCTTCACTTTAAGGCAGATCTCAGTCCCTCTGGCAAATCTCCCACTGGGACTGACATTGACTTGAGGTTTGGTATTCAAATGGCTGAGGATATACTATGTGGGTTTAAGGTGGTAAAAAACACTGAAGTTGTATGTAGTAAGATGTGAATATTTTCAACATTTACCTGGGGTCAGAAATTGAATGTAACTTAAAACCTGAGGTTGGAACCCAATGCGCTTACTTATGGAGAGGCACCAAAGAGCTGGGCTGAAGAAAAGGAATGTGATGTTTTCCAGCTGACTGATTTTCCTGCTATATCCCCTTATCTGTAAGCTACCTTTTACTGGTGAGCCTAGAATCCCAAACTGATAATGATGCCACTGTTTGCACCAATTTTCTATGCCTGATACCTGTTGAAACTTTATGTCACCAAAGAGCCTATCCTCTACTTGCTGAGGATTGGAAAGCACTCAGTCCCTTGGAATTTGGCAGTGTGATTTTAGGGTGGCTTGCCAAGCCTTTTGTGGGGGGTTTAGTTACCTATGACTAGTTTTCTTTAGAATACTGCCACATTCTTTTGGGCCTCTGTGGTTAAATGGAGATGTACAGATGCATGTCTGACCACCCCCATTCAGTGATCAGCCAGAAAACTTAATCTTGATTCAATGTAAGAGAGTTAAGTTTTACTACTAATAGTTGTCAACTGTGGTGGCTAGTTGGCAATTACGGATGATATGTGAATACTAACTCAGTATTGTTAGGATAGTCTGGGATTTAAGAAGGCATAATAAAGCTCAAAGTTTAACAACAATTATCAGAATCTGGGCTACATTTCTTTAAAGATATTTGTCTGCTTTACTCAAATGACTAGAGCTGAATTTCCTTACTAAAGGCACTCTCTTTGCAAGGCAAGAGTTAAACATCCTTATTGTGTATTTCTACCTCTACATCAAAGATGCTGTAGTGGTGAGAGTTACAGACATATGTGTACAAATAGATATACATTTGACATATTCCTTTTATATTAAATATATATTTTATGCACACACATCTATCTGCATGTATATGCAGATATGTGGGCCAGCAATTTTACCAATACATTTTTCTTTGGAAACAAATGCCAGCCAGTGATAAAGGTATACTTTTTTCTAGCATAGGATCTTTTTAAGCCATACACTTTGCCACTGGGGATTGTACTATGAGATAATTGACCCACGTGAGTTATGTGTCCTGAGTCTAAAGCAAGGGCACACGTGGTGGCATCAAAATCAATTATCTCACA
This sequence comes from Cettia cetti, assembly GCA_013401135.1. NCBI lineage: Eukaryota > Metazoa > Chordata > Aves > Passeriformes > Sylviidae > Cettia > Cettia cetti. The sequence continues at coordinate 31,472 of VZUI01054520.1, forward strand.
ATACATTCCCCGGTGGAAAGGACTATTGCAGTTAGAATAGACCCATGAAAAAGATTTAGGTATTTTAAAATGTTTTCAGTGACTTAATTCTTATAAATAATGTTGCATTATGCAAAAAAAAAAAAAAAAAAAAAAAAGCAATAACAGTGGTGGATTAAACTGCACTAGGTGTAACCACTGATGTACTCTCTATGAGCACTTGCTTATTGGGGATGAAATCTCTTTGGGGTATCACTGATAGAGTATCACAATGCCTGTATTAACTGAACTGCCTCCATTGCTGCTATGCAGGTGACTGTCAAGTAGATGCATCTTCATTTCCTGTGTGGTTGTCACCCTCTTGCACGTGTCAGAGAGCTGCAGAAGTAATGAACAGAGCTGCCAAGCTCTGAGGACAAAATTCTACCTCCTCCAATCCTTGCAAACCCTTGCCAGGGTAAAACTATTTGGAGAGAGCAGAGGCATTTAACTTAGGGATGGTGTCTCCAGTCAGAGCCTGATCACCCAAATGATCATAGCTAAATTATCATGTACTGGAACTTTGAAACTCTTCAATTGCCCCGTTGCTTGGTTACAGGATCATTAGTCATCTATTCTGGTAGCAGGGTGAGAGGTGGGGGAACTGGAGAGAAGGGGGGAGAATATTACATGTGCTGTTGAAAATGCAATGAGCACATTCGATCATATCTAATTCCCATTTATATTACTGTGGACATCCCTACTGCCCAGCTGCCCTCTCAAAGACTCAGAGCTATGGGATTTTTTGATGCATGAATGAAGACTGGGAAGACAGCCAGCACGCTGGTCATAGGCTTCTTCATCATTTATTACCTTCTAGTTTTAATTGTTTTCCTGCTTCTCCCGAGATATTTATCTGTGAGGAATTGTACTATGCAATGCAGACACACGAGGTGGCAACTGAAGATTGTCTGTTAGCTCAGTGCACCATACACTAGATGGATCTTAATAAAATGGAGAAGACTATTTACATGAATAGAAGAGGCCCATTTGTAAACCCTTTATGACTGAAGTACACAAGTTTGACTCCTATTTGTCCATTACAGAACTGTGGATTATGTAATAATCACTACATATCTGCACTGCCTATCCTTCTAATAATGAAAATCAGGTCTTCACATATACCATGCTGTTGCACGCTATTGTGTCTGCAGGGCTACATTTATCTCTGGTAAAAGGCTCTGGTAGATTTACAATAGGGCAAAAATTTGGTCTGCTTTGTTTGTGACTGGTAGTAAGTGGTGGAAAAAATAAACAGAAACTTCCATAAGAGAGCTTGCTAATAAGAGGTAAAACAAAGGGGAAATTGGCAAAAGAGGGATGGATAATTAATAGGAAAGATATGAATGGACTGTGTGTTTCACAGAATGAGATTTGAAGGGAAGAACACAGATCTCTCATTCCCTATATCTTCAATGGAACTTCACAGTGTTTTTCTTTGGGCAACCTTCCAATGTCACTCTTGCCACCATTTGCCTTCCCTCATCAGAGCCTGGTGGCCTTGTCACAGGCAGCACTTCTGTAGCAGTAACCTTTTGCTGTCCTCAGGATGCTTCGCTGGAACTGTGCATGCCTTGGCCACAGCCTTTTGTCGGCGCACAGCAGAGGTGTGCAAAGCAGCTTGGTCTGCCTCCAGCTCCAAAACCTAGCACAAACACACCAGTGTACCCAGGAGAGGGAGAGCTGGCAGTGTAGAGCTGTGTGGAATGTGGCTCCAGCCTCCACTGGTTGTTGCTTTGTGTTTTCAGATAACCCCACTCTGTGCAGGGGATTTGACAAAGCACTCCCTGTCTCTGAGGAAGGTCTGACCCATAGGCTGAAGCAGGAGTGACCACTTTGATTTAGGTTCTCTTTGATTTGAGGAGTAAAAAGGTGCAAGTCCCTTTCCATGCTTTGAGGGCTAGAGAATTAAGGGTGCTTTCATGCCTCTGTTCCATTTTAGTCACAGTAAGGCAAGGGTTATGCATTACTCCAATTTATTTTTTAAAAAACATAAGAAGACAATTGAGAGCAATTGTGTGTGCACTGGGGCTTGGAAGAATTGAAGGCTACTATTTGTCAGGGATCTTAGGTGAAGAAAGTGGCTTTAGAAACAGATATCTTTGTATTGACACCCCTCAAATTATTTTATTATTTCTCCCAACAGTTCAATTACCTTGAGTGTTTATCTCACCTCTTGGGGGAGTTGATTTTGTCATCATGAAAGTTCATGTTATTCACTACAGCAGTCAGGAGTTCTTTGTTTGCCTCATACCTAGAATTCCCTGTTAGTTAATTGGGAGAGTATTTGTTGACTTAGATAGGTCTGCTGAGCAGAGTCCATGTTGCCGGGTTCAGTAGACAAAGCATATACACCAGATTTATCCATTCCTCATCCATCTTGACCAAGGGATAAATATTGACTCAAATGTTCAATCTTGTTTCCCTCCCATCCCCCTTCCCAGCAAAACCCAAAGTACATGTTTTATGGATAGAGCCAATTGACCAAGCTTAGATAAAAATACCTCATGCTTGTAGTTATGAAATGGCATCAATTAGTGTGAGTAACAGGTCATCTTGCCTGAGACAGCACACATCATTAGGTCTAAAAAGATGATAATATGTAATTTATAAATATATATCATATGTTTTTCCTAATGAGTTAGGAAAAAAACCTTTTACCATCATATATTTTTAATTATGCAATGAATGTTACAGTATATGAATTAGCTTGATTTAAAAATACAAAAGAGTTGAAGTACCCTAATAATAAATCTGTAGGTGTGTGTTGGAAATGAAATGCCTTTTGCGTGACTGATGAGATATTAACAGTTTTGACCTGATCTCTCAGTGACTGATATTGATAACAGTCATTTCTAGAGCACACTGAGGCTCCCATAAGGCACAGCCTCTGTTGAGGTTGGAGGGGGTGTGTGCAGCTCATGCTGAGTCCAGTGTTTCTAAATGAGGTGCTTGGATCGACCCGATTCATTTTTGTGAATCACAACTGTAAATTTAGAAATCAGAAAATGCCTGTTTCATAATGCTGCCTGACTTTGGCAATGGGACATTATCATGTACTCTGAAGTGTTCCTCCTTGTCTGAGATGTCACTGTCTTGGGGCTCCTTGCAAGGATTTGCTGGCTTCAGAGTTAGGAAATGTTTTTCTGATAATCAGCCTATACTGCCAGTAGCCCAATTAAATCTCATTACTTCTTCTTATACCCCAGTGGGATCTGCAAACAGTTCCATGCTAGCTTCACTATCTGTCCCCTGTCAGACACTCCTGGATGATTATCTGGAGTCTCCAACCAAATTCTGGCTGTAAGTCAGCCTGGTTGCTGTCTGCTCTGTGCATGTCCAGGGCCCTTCTTCCTGCTTTGCATCCCATATCCCTCAACTGCATTTTTCTGTAAATCTGGTGTGCCGTGATGTTTTGCTTAGAAAATAACTTCTGTGTGGAGCTAAACATCTGCCTGAGTGATAAAGGCAAAAACAGTTCAGACTGAACACTGTCAATCAACCTCTCTGTCACCCAGCTCTGTCTTTTGGTCTCAGAGATAGAGGAGGGAAGGCTCTTCATCCAGGGACCTTGACACAGAACTGTGGAAAATAATCTTACTTCTCAGTTAAGTACATGGTCCAAATTCAGTCCTTACTTTCACCATCCCAAAGTGTTCTTGAAGTCAGAATGTGATCTACAGCAAGACTAAATGGGAAACTATTTTTTCCTCAGAACAAAGACCCAAGATGGCCTATGATTTTGTGCACCTCGCTAATTGGAGGGTGTTGTCAAATTAGAGGTAATTCAGAGAAGAACAACAAAAGTGATTAAAATGTTGACAGGATTTTTTCAAAAGGAAAGATGAAAAGAACTAAAAATATATGAGCAAGTTAAATAAAGAGCAGGTAGAGGAATTATGATTGAAGTGTCAAGGAACATTGGGGATGATTCAGTAATGTGGCAGCCCTTCCAGGCCCCATTTCCAGAAGGTTTGGAGTGAAGTTTCAAAGTCTATGAAACCAAAGAGACTCCAGTATCAGCCTGCTGCTACACATAGGTGTATTTTCAGAATGAGAGCTATAGCCATGAATAATAGGTAACAGAACTATGTGTGAAATGAGTATTAGAAAAAAAATCCAGACCATGACTCATTTTCAGGTTGAGGAGTGTTCTTAAGAGGTGGAAAACTGCCAAGTTTCAGCAAAGCACTTACAAACCCATCTCCCAGCATTTGGTGAATATTTATATATTGGTCTCCTTTATTTAAGCCTCAATAAAGCTAGGAACAGGACAAGAAACTCTTTAGTCAATCAGAAATCAAGAGCTAACAAACTAAGGGAAGGATGGTCTGGAAAGGAGCTACCATATCTGACTTGTGCTCAATCCTGAAATTTTCCATTTGCTGTTAGTTACAATTCAGTCTCCTGTGGGATCAGCAAGGATTTGGTTAAGGAAGTATTGTGTAAAAGCAGACAGTGTGATTTTTCTGCCCATATCTCTAGAGAGTACCTTGCAATGGTCTGCTGCTGTGACCTGCTCAGGTTGCACTTGACAGTGCAAGTGTCCCTGTTTAATACCCCGTGAATCAGGCAGCAGACCTAAAACTGATGTAGTTTTTTGTTCACAACAGATAGAGGTGTGGAACTCATTGCTGCAAGTTGACCTGGGGGCTAAAAATAACAAAGAGGCTAAGAAAAATGATAGGTAAAATCAGGAAGATTTGGTGGGTGGTTTATAAAAATGCTGATCTGGATCAAGTCCTGGCACTGAATCATTGATTGCTAGGAGCTGGGAGGTCTGGACAAGGTCTAGTTGTGAACTTTTTCTACCTTGATTCACAAGCTTTCTCCCTAAGCTTCAGCTGGTGGCTGTGATTCAAAATGGGTTCCTGCCTGTGTGCATGACCCAGAGGGTTTAGATTCTTACATGAGCAAGAGCAGCAGCGTCGGGCTGATAGTATCTCACTGATTCCAGATTTCACTCTGTCCAGAAAGAGACCTTGAGATTCAGCCCAGCAGGCCATCAACTCTCTCTTCTGTGTGAAACACCCTTTGGGTCTGGCCTGAACGCCTCCTTGCTCTAGTTTAGATAAAGGGGTCTTCGGGCAGATAATCCAGAATACTTCAGGGTACAGATTGTTTAAACTGATTGCCACTCCAGGGTAGCTGACCTGTTTTAGCATACCTATAAACATACTGTGAGAAATTTCCTGATACAGTCTGTTTTAAGCTGACAGAAATAGCGGCTACACTGGGGTTTGCACTGGTTAAACTGAGTCCTTTTGATTAAACTGGTGCCAAATTCTGTGTGGACAAATCCTCATATTGTAACAAACCCACACATCCTCCCTTTCCTCTGACAATCATATCAGGCTGGTGAGTCCTATGGACCCAATCTAATAGAAATGGAATTTTTACCATGCAAATCTTATTACCTAAAGTGCCAATGAAACTAATGGGATTTTGGATAGTAAAAAATACTCTGTATGCGATACATAGTTTGGAATATAAATTCATGGGGTGGGGGGAGGAATATAAGGAAAAGAAGCTGTTATTGCGTGTAGTCCTTTGTGACTTTGGGGGACCTATTCCTCCCAACACCTCTCAGCTCCCACTTGATTTCAGTGGGACCAAAGTGGTGTTTAATGCCTTGCTGAAAATACTGAGCTCCTTGCAGAATTTGGTTTTGAAATTACACAACTGTCTTGTTTGCTTTAGAACACATATAAGGGAAGGGAATGGAGATAAAAAATATCCCAAACACGCCACTCCAAGGACTGACATATAAAGGAATACATATTTTTCCAAAGGGAACCATTTTTACTCCGGTGGTTGACTGAATTCATAAAGAGCACAGGGAACATTTGGACATATTTGGATGATCCCTGGATTAAAAAAAAAAATAATTAAAAAAGCTGAATATATTTAGATAACACTTTCATTTAAGCCCTCTCCCCGGTATACACACACATATATGCTAGTGTCCTCGGGCTTCCAACCTGTGTGGCAGCTCTCAGCCTGAGGACAGTGTCAACAGACAGATCTAAAGTTAATAACTGAAGTGTTGCAAACACTACATTCTTTAAAACTGTTTCCTGTAGTTCTTATGTGTTGTAATAACACAGCACATCTTGAGAAGGGTTCAACACCCCTTGTCATTACTTGGGCATAATTCCTACTGATTTTTCTGGGTGCTTAGTTTATGTGTACATTCAGGCCTAAAATATTTTGAAGTAAAATCTTTTTAATAAACTACAGCGTTGTGCTATTTTGATAGTGATAGTGATTACTCGGTGTCACTGAGTTTAATCCCAGCTGGCAGCTAAGCACCACACAGCCACTTGCTCACTCCTTTCCAGTGGGATGGGAGAGGGAATCAGGAGGGCAAAACTAAGAAAACTTGTGGGTTGAGATAAAAACAGTTTAATAACTGAAATTAAATAAAAGAATATTGAAAAATTGTGATCAAAAGGAAAATAACAAAAATAGAGAGAAGTAAAACTGAAGAAAAATGAATGATATGAATATAAACCCAATGAATGATATGAATATAAACCCACTTATTGTGAAGAGAGTGATGCCCAGACTATAGACAAGCAGCAGCCTCCAGCCAGTTTTCCCCATAATTTACATGCTGAACCTGAGGGCACATGGCATGGAATATCCCTCTGGTCAGCTGGGGTCAGCTGTCCTGGCTGCTTCCTCTTCCAGGTTTTGTGCATACCCATCCCACTCGCTGGCGGGGCAGCATGGGAAGAAGAAAAATCCTTGACTTTGGGTAAGCAACAACTAAAACATCCGTGTGTTATCCACATTATCCTCATTCTAAATCCAAAACACAACTCAATACTGGCTACTAGGAACAAAAATAACTCTATCCCAATTGAAACCAAGACACTTGGTTTCCTGTCACTTTGGAAGTAAAAATGCAATAAATGATGCCTTTATTTTTTGTATTTATTTTAATGAAATAGGCAGAAAAGGCACTTGAGAAGAGTGTAGAAAAGAGGGAGACGTCAGATATAAACAACTGCAATGTGATGTACGTTTTTGTGGCGTTGATAGTTATTATTCCCAAAGAAAATAATGCCCTTTTTTATTTTCTTTTAACATTTCGCCCTTGGCATCTGTTCCATCCATTGTGGACTAACCTACACTCTGTTCTCTGACGATGGGTTAAAGCAAGCACTTACTGAAAAGCATTCTCTACTTAATTACTTTTCCTTCTTCTGGAAGCTATTTTTTATAGTCTCATGTTAATTGTGTATTAGTAGGCCTTCCTGATTAGTTGAAAACATAATGAAACCTTTGTAAACAACAGGGAGAAAGAGGGAAAGAGGAAGGGAGGGAGCGGGAACAGGGGAGAAAGGGACCCAGAGAGAGAGGTGTGAAGTGGGGGCTGGATCAGTGGGGAGGAGGTTGGCCAATTTTGAAAGGCAGAAATCATGCAAGTGGAAATTTCTGGTTTTTTTGAATGACAACTTCCCTCGCCCAAATTAATCAACTTACTTAACGAGAAATGAGATGCATGGAGATGCAAATTGCTGTTGATCTCCAAAAGCAGGGTGGCAAAGGCAGCAAGTTGGAATGGTGTGGAGGGGGGCTGAGCCGCAGCTGTCCACTAACAAGTCAGTCCTATTTGTAAAGGGCACGGAGCTGAATAACCGTTTTGTTATTGGCTTTCTCTCTTTCTCAGCCGTAGGTAGAAATGCTGCATTTGTTTCGTGGTGCTATTTCAGCAATATAGATGTTCTCCTTTTTCATCTCTCCTGCCAGTTTGGTTTTCACAGCGGAGCCCTGTGTTCTCCGTGCACCCCAGCCTCTCCAAGATGAGGCAAAAAATTGGGACACACAAGGAACACAGGCTCAGGTGCAGGTATCAAACATGCAAGGTAATCCCACGAATTGTTAAGCTATCTGCACAACCCTCAGAAGGACAAGAAAAATTTAAAAAAAAAAAAAAAAGGGAGAGAGAAGAAGAAAGCAAGTAAACAGTACTTAGGACCCATTCAGTGATGCTCAGAGCCCAGGCTGTGCAGATCAGATTCAGTGAATCAGCTGAATCTTCTCGGAGATGTTTTTTCTTTCCTTGGAAAGCTTCTCCTTAAACACAATTCACATTGGTTGTTTTTAAAAGGACTATCCTCTGTTTGCAGCACTGGATTTTGAACAGGCAGAGCCTTCCCCTCTCTGGTCCTCCGCCCCCACCCCCTTCTGTTGCTGCTTTAAAGAACTGTGCTTATAGGGATTTTGCAGCTCTCCGTGTGTTATTAGAAAACGTGTGGCTGGGACGGTTAAAATGGGAGTGCTACTGTATGCAAGAGCAATGTTCACTGTAAGCAATCCAAGGAAATCCTGCCAAGGCAGTATATGAACAGCAGCCAAACAAAACACAGGCGCCTTTCCAGTGAAAACCAGCACACTTCTGCAAATAGAGGAAAAATTGACTTTCTGATTTGGAGTGTTTCTACAACTAAGAAGAATTACTACAGTGATTGTTCTAAAAATATTTTTCTGCAGCACATTCTCCAAGGGGTTGGGATGCTTAGCATTGTTTAATTATGCTTCTCTTAGGTGATCAATCTGGATTGTATGGAAATAAAATAGGAAGGTTTTAGGATCTTTTTTTTAGCCAAGATTGGCATTATTTTTCTACAGTGTTAGAGTGACATAAAACATCACCGATTTAAGGAGCAAAAGTGGTATTTTTATCTTTGCACTTTCAGAAGTATGATTGGAGATACATCTTTTGCAACTTCATAGTCATAGATTGCAGTTTAACTGCTTTATTTAGAGCAACCCTCAAGATCCGTACCTCTGTAACTAATGGGTTTTATTTTTCATCTTAGTATTTTATACTTTCCTCCTTCCTTGTCCCCCCTTTTGCCCCCTTCCCATTTAGGCTTTTAAAGCTTCTGTTCATTTTGCTTCTTTGTTCACTCAGAGTGGATTTTCCTTTGCAGGACTTCTGAGTCCTGTAGGAACCCTTTAGTGTAGATGTGTCTGCAAATATTCTGCCATTCAAAAATTTCCATAATGATGGAAATTGAATGGGATTCCACAAATTTGTGTATTGTCAAGAATAAATGTATTATTAAAAATTGTTTTGCTAGTCTCAACAAAAGAATTATTAAAAATGTAGTTTAAGAATGTAGTCAGTTTATGTAAAGTGGGCTAAAAAAATAGGACAGACCTAGGGACAACTTCTATTGTCCTTTCTTTATTTCCAAAATACAACATAATATCAGCAGAAAAAAAAGCAACAAAATTGTCAAGAATATAGCAACGTCATAAATTGTCAATTTACGTATTTCTTATATTTCAACTGTTTTTCCTTTTAACTAAAGATACAAAAGATACTTTACTATCTGTGTATCCATTTATTCTTCTAAAAATATTTACAGCCAAGTTCTTTAGGCTTGTAGCTGCTGTGAAATCAGTTATCTTCTTTCAACTACACCACAACAACCAGATTTATCCCTACATTGAAGAGAGTGTCTTGAGACTAACAAATCCCAATGTGGAAGAAGACTTACTTCCAGAGCCCATTGAAGCCCGTGGAAAGATTCATATTGACTTTAGTGGGCTTTGCATTAGGATATTAAACATTCATTTCATCTTTTTTTAATTGTTTTAATTTAGCATCCATTCTCAGAGTGACAGACCTCACTTTAAACAAATCTTAAAGTTGCCCTAATTTACTAAATTAACTTGGGCTGTGTTTACCATTCAGACAAAACTTCCAGTGAGGTGAAACTGACATCTACTGCTCCTACAGTAAGATCATGTGTTTGAAGGTCTAGTTTACTTAGCCAAGGAAGGATGGACCTCTGCCCTGTCCAGAGCCCCCCTTCTCCTTTGTGCATAATGCTGTAGTCATAGCCAGTCTAACAGAGACCAAACAATACATGTATAAACACACGTATAAGCGTACACACACACATTTATATATGTGTATGCATATAAAAATAAAAGAAAGCTTGAAAATGTAATAATTTCTGCCTTGACTGTGAAGAATATCATCCTCTGTGTTCAAATTAGGACAGTGAAGTCATGGCATATGTCGTGTCAAGGCACAGAGTGCAGTTCTGTACCTTTAAATGTTGATGCATAGCAGTGAAACCAGGTGAGATCTGGCCCCAGGTGCTGGCTGCTGCATGCATTGTTGAACAATTTTTAAAGGATGCAGATTGGGTGGTTAGAGGAGGAAAAAGGATGTCTTTTTCTAAATACATTTTTTTTTTAGTGAAATATGTTTTAGGTTTAATGAAATGATTAAAAAAATATCGATTTAAGCTTAATACATTCCTCTAATAACAGCTCTGTATAATCTAGGCCTGACCTGGCTCTCCCTGATGAGCAGTTGTCATGCAGCCCCAGTTATGCCAAACAGAGGGAAGATTTTGTTGAGACCATGCAACTCATTTCACTGGTGGTTGTAGATACATGCTGAATTAAGGATCCTTCACAGAATTGTTTGGAAGGGAAAGCTTGGATGCTGAAGAGGTGTTCCAAAGACTAATTCTGCTTTCCCTGTATGCACACTGACAGCCTACATGGCTTGAAAAACTGCTCCACAGCAGTCTTTTCCTTCATTCCTTTCAATGTAAATCCAGTTTTAAATAATTTTACATTCAAGGTTCAAATTCTGCGGTCACCAGAGAAGGGGCATCAAGGTAAATTTGCAGATAATTTGGATAGTGGCCCATATTGAAGGTGTGTGGGTTCTAAAGACTAATTAGAGGTGTAGTTTGTTGCAGGCAAAAATTATTGATACACAAGGAAGGTTTTATTCAGAGACATCTGTAGGTTGGCAGCTGTGCCAGCCATGTCTGTTCTTCTAAGTAACGGAAGCCACACAGCCGGGAATAGCAACGTTTTAGTGACAAGTATTGAGAATATTGGTTGAATTGCACTATGAAAATATTTTCATTATTTTTATTATTACTGTTCTGAAAGCGGATTTGAGATACGTGCCTGCCTATGTCTGCATGCGCGAGCAGATGAGCTGGAGAGGGAGGGCTGTTATTTTTATTTTTTTTCAATCACACCTCCTTAGCATTTCGTACATATCAGCATTCTAGTGAGCGATTTGCTAATTGCACTGGAAGACCCACTTTAAATTCAGGAATACTGAAACTTTGAAACTGTAACATTTTGACTGGCGAGAATGACCAGTCTTCTTTTCTCTTTCACAGTGAGCTAGTTGAAGGAAGCTGGCATTGTCGCAGAGTGAAAGCTCTGCAGAAGTGCCGCAGGTTTTTCATATGGAAATGTGAAATAATGGGGTGATTAAATAGAGCTGTATATTAAAGTACATCTGACATTAGAATTAGCATAATGTGCTCTAGCCCTAGGCTGAGTACTTTATTTGCCATCTGCGTCGGACCAAAATCCCCTGGGGAAGCGCTAAAATATTCTGAATAAACTCAGCCCGAGTTCTTATTGAGAGTAAAATACCATTTGTGGCACGTCGTATTGATTCGTCTTAATTGCGGTGCAGAAAAGAACATTCAGTTGCTGATGACTTTTGTACTCTGTGACAAGTCGGCTGGAGTTATTCTAACACTGCAGTTGGTTAACCTGAACAGACTGTCGTGCTCAGAGAAGGAGAAAACCTTATCTTCAGTAGCATAAACTATAGTATCATCTCCCGGCTTTACTCCTTTCTATCTTGATGGAGTGTCTTTTTTTTTTTTTTCAAATTTGATTTTTTAATTAATTTTTTTTTATTATTATTATTCCCTGAAAACAGTGGCCAATGAGCTGGAGGGAAAACGAGGCTTCATTGAATCAGTCCAAGAAAATTCACATTCTTACCTAGTGATTCTCTGCAGTCTCCCTCCCAACACTTCCACCCCCATATAGTTTTAAAAAAAATCCAGGAACATCTGACCAGCTTTCATCTAAGGGAGTGAAAATCAGTGGAACTTGTCCTTGAGGATCCATCTTCGGAACCATTAGTTCAAGAGATTTATTATATATATTCTGTAAAAAGCTGTGGCTTCTCCTGTGCATAAGCCCACAGTCTTAGTTGGCTGTAATGGTTTGATTTTTGTCAACTCTCCGCTCAAATAGGTTGCTGAATACCTTTGAAAAAGTGCTTATAACATGCACAAAAGATAAATATTTCATCTGAAGGAAAATACTTTGATGCTCCATGCAATTCTGTAACATTCATAAGGTCCAGTTTTTACCCTATAATTGCCTATCATTATACACAATTTACATATTCAAACATTCTCTACAAACCTTAGTCTAGCATGTTTTTATTACAAATTCAGATCAAGGGAATAACCTTTAACTTCAGAGACAAATGAGACAAATTTACAAGTGCATGTCTGCTGTTTTCTTGTGTTTTATAAATCCCTGCAGACCTGAACACTTTTGCTATAACGCCACTCAGAACAATATACATATATTACTACTTGTTTGTAGTGCTTCGGTAATGAGTCCCCTTTGTATTAGATAACCTATATAATTCAGCATCTAGGCCCTCCATAACGTCAATTATCTCCTCATAGCTAAATGTACATTCCATTAAAACAAGATTTACAGCCTTTACAATACTTCTTAGGCTTGAATGTGGAGTTTTTGTGGATTTAAAGAAGCAGAGATGGGAGTTAGCATTTGTTAAAGAAGCAATGAATTAAAACAAAAATGCTATTTCATTTACTAACTATGAATAGGCACCTAATGCCCTTAAGAAATAGTTGTAGTAAAACAGACAGAAGTACTCCTGGGGGAAAAAAAAACCAGGAAAATTTGTTTTCACCCTTTGGCTTTTTTTATTGTTCAGTAATTTACTCTTTGGTTTTCCATTATATGACATGGACAATTTCCTTCATGTACCCTCCGTTTAGTTCCTATTCAGATTACTGAGAATTCTTGACTGTAAGATGAGAAAATGGCACCTTAGAAAAGTCTGTGGGAAAAAAAAAATCCCAGCACTTGCCAGTTTTCAAACAAAACTGCTTACAGGAAACCGATTTAAAGGGAAGCTGCTGGCATATTTCATATGTTGTGGAAAAGACTGACATTATTTCAAATGCATTTGAATACCTTATGCAAAGAAAAGACCCAAAAGTGTCCTTGAGCAGTACAAGGGTTTTTCATGAGTGCTGTAAATGGGATCCTATATGTTAAACCACCTGCCATGGGTAGTCCTATGGTCTTTAAATCTCACGAGTGGGTGCGGTGCCCCTCTGTATCTCCTTCCCCATTTTAGCTGATAGTTTTCACTATTTTGTGCAGCAGGTTTGTAAAACATCTGTTCAGTCTGCTAGTTGATGTCTTAGATTCAAAGAAACTAAAAGACACAAAGCTGTTTAGATGCTAAAGGTGGAGTTAGTTGAAACTGTTGTATCACAAAGGGCTAATTTAAAAGTTAACTCATTCACTATTGATCTTTTAATATTGATTTTCCTGTTTGCTCCTTACTTTTCACACTTCTCCCTTCCTCTGCTTTATAAATTGCCTTTGCATTTTAGATTTAACACCAATTAGGAGAAGGTGTTCAGAGATGACAAACATGTTTTTTATCTTCCATTTAAATAGTGCTTCTGGGTAAAAATCCCTGTGTCACAAGTACCAACTTCTGCAATGCATTTTTCTTTCCTTTTCTGCACTAAGTAAAAGCATTTCTTATACTTCTGTAGGCTGAACATTAACTTCCAGTATGCCAGAAGCTCTTTTAAGGAATGAGAAATTGGACATCCAGAAGGAAGTTGCCCAAAATGCCTATTGACATTTTATACCTAAAAATATATTACCATTTTGTAATGCACTAGAAATTAAACTGAGCTGTGCATTTGGTTCATTTATGTGAATCTGGCAGTACAGATCTGAGGTATGATTAAGTCTCACAGAAAATGGGACCATTGAACACAGGCTGCTTCAGCCAAAGGTCGCCTGTGTCCATTAAGAAGCAGGAAGCATCTGTTTGTGTTATGCATGGCTGTAGTCTGCCTGCAGCCTCCTCCTTTTCTGTAAGTATAAATGCCAGAGAGGACATATAATATGCTTCTGGGGAAAGTTCAATGAAAAAAACCAAATTAATTGCAACTTGGTGTATTCATGTAAATCTAGTTAAGATCCTTGTTAGTGACAACCTGGTATAGTTTATCCGGAAAAATTTGAAAAAATCTGCGTTGGTGATCATCACAGCTACTTTGAATTCATGGCAGGGTAATTCAAATCAGAGTTTGGTGAGATGTATCAGCTTGATATTGCTAAGACTTTCAAGGATTAATGCTCTTTGTTCTTGGAATTCTGAAAAGTTGGCTGTAGATAGCATGACAGTTCTGACTTCTCAGCTCTGTGACTGGTAGTTAATCCACTTGGTTTTCCCTTCATTTAATAAAATAGTTAATTTGTCAAAATAGATATTTATTATTACAAGAGTGATAAAGAGATTATTTGCAGTTCCGCCTATTGGAAAAAACCACTGCTGAAATGGCTTCAGAAAATAAAATAGTTTCCCAAAAGTGGGGCAGCACTTAATCCACCAAAACTGGAGTTTGACAGTTGGCTTTAGCACATGAAGAATTAATAATACATTGCTAACAGTAGTGTAATATTAATATTTTTTAATATTTGTGTCAATCAGTACTACTGCAGATATTTTCCAACAGGTAGAAAATGCTCTCAAGCATATTAACATCACTAATCAAAATCAGTGCAGGGGTTGATAGGGTCTTGTGGGGTGTGTAGGTTCTCTTGGCATAAAGCTTCTTGCATAATCTCTGTTGAGAACTTGCAGTCTCACTAGTCAAGGTAGAAAGAGGATGGGGATAGCTGTAAAACACACAGGCAGTGTGTGGGAGAAGAATATTGCATGAAGTCGTGATTTTTCTTCTGTTGAAGATAGCCTGGAGGAGATAGGCTATCAAGAGGCAAGGTAGGAAAAAAGAACAGGGCCTTGTATGGGAGGAAATAGGATTCTGTAACTGAGAAGTAACACCTCACGATTACTTATTTCTTCAGACACCCCTGATTTTCCATCCACCACTTAAAAACGTTTCATTTTTGTTTTCCTGTCACATTCTTTCCTTTCACTGACCTCATCTTGAGATTTCCCATCTCCAGATGATGACAGGCTCTGTGGCCCCTCATGCTTGGGCTTTTACACCTAAACCTTCCTTTGCTCTTCTTGACTGAGAGGCACTTCAGGTTGGCTGATCTTTACAGGAGACTAGGGCTGTTTATCTGAGTGTAGAATTGGAGGTGCGTGGGTTGTGAGACTGCAGGCGACTTGTTAAGTCATAAAATACCAACTTTAGCTTCCAATTGACACAAACTTTATGAACTGTTGGTGATAGTCCCCGTAACCCTCAGCAGGATGTGCTGCAAGACTCTCTTGAGCCCTTTCTTTAGATGAGGCAGTATAGGGATGGATGAACTATGTTAGCTCCGGGGATAGATAGAGGAGTTGTGCTTGTTTTTCATCTTTAGTTGTTGCTGCCATCAAAACAGAATTAATATGAAGAGAGGTGTAAAGAGATATGGGACCTTTGTGTTTTTTGTTTAAAGCTAGTGACTGGCATTGGACTGGCAGTGGTGATTCACAGCCAGACTTGGACCCTACTTTACATTTCTATCTTTTTTATTGAGACTGTCAGTCCTTCTGAAATGGAGTTAACACTTCAATGAATGCAGGGAGATAGGGTAAAACTCTCAGTATTGTGTGTGCTCAGCTAACACTTTTATTCTATTATAAACATAGGTGAATAAAAGTTCTTGCTAACTTGGAAAATTTAAAGTTATAATATGGCTTATAGAACCCCTTCAGCATAAATGCCTATATTAGAGATATTTTTGCAGACCCAATCAAGCACCAAGCATGGACTGATATAGGTCACACAGCAGATCCACACTGTAGACACATTTGGCCCTTGTCTGGGTGATCTGTCAAACCGCTTATGATGATATATTTTTTCCACCATGCAACACTAAATCTTTCTAGTATTTAATGCCCTTCTATTTAATGTCAGCTGGTCTTATAAGGAGACTTGTTAAAATTGTGTTCTTATTTGTGGCATTTTAATTTAATAATAATTCTATTAAAGGTGTGTTTTTTATGGAGCATCCATGCTACCTTTATTGGTATTATTAGAGTAACCATCAAAATAACAAGTAGTAATTATTTAAATATTCATTAAAAACCAAGTGGTGGAGAAGAGAGTAATATTGGAGGAAAGATTGTAGGAACCTGATACATGTCTGTTCCTGAGTGCTACAATAAAAGATGTCCTTTCTGTAAAAGATTGCAAGTTTCTACTTTTCCTGAACTTCTAAAGGTGCAGTAAACCAGCATTAAAATTCCTTAACATTTTTATTGCTGCTGTTGTAACTTTGTAAAATGGAACCAGAAACATTATCTGGAAAGTACTGCTAGAGTTAAAGAATGGCAGTGGTTATATGGACCTGACTGCAGGTCCTCACCACAGTCCTGGCAGGGGTTATGGGTGGGTGATTAAAATTAGGGGGAGTTCATTCCCTGTTACAGCTAATGGAATTATTCAGGCATGCTGAGGGGAGGATTCATAAGGCACTGGATGTCACTGTAGCTCAGCAGAAAATAATGTTCTTATCTCACACTGTTCAACAGTTCTTATCTCACACTGATTATTGTTTGATGGTATCCGGAATAACTGAGGATATTTTGAGGGAAATTTTTATCTCCAGGGCAAAGGCGCTCAGCATCCAGGGTATATAGAAAGTTATGTACCAACTGGAACCAAGGAAGTGTACCAAGGAAAATCTGCATATCACTAAATGATACAAGTCAGACTGCAGGGAACAGATAAGTCAGGGATTCAGGCTGACTGATGCAGTGGTGTGAATGCCTGCAGACCCAGTCTAGTCTTCTTATGACCTGTATTTTCTCACTATCCCCTGTAAGGAAAGAATTTGGGAGGCAGGGTCTGAATTCAGCTTTGTTTAGAGCTGTTCATGAAAAAGAAAAAGGCTCATTATTGCTTTGACATTTTGAATGGAACATAATCTGTCATGCACTAATTGAGGGAACACATTTTAATATTTCTGGAAAAGACCATCTTTTGTCATAATATGCAGAAAAGGCAAGAGTGTTCAATAAGTTCATAGTTTATAGTTACCTGCTCTGTGAGAAGATACTAGAGAGATTTTTAATCTCCCAGGTAAAAATACAGCAAGATCTAATGGTTGGGAGTTGAACTCAGCAATTTGAATCAGAAAGAAGACAGCTTTTTTTTCATACTGGAAATAGCCAGCATGGCCACTCCAATACAAAGTGAATTCTACCTCAACATTTCCGAATCAAATTAGGACAAGGGAGATGCTAAAAGACATGAAGTAGCTCACCTGCAAATTCTTGGGTTGGATGATAACTGTGAGGTGTGGACTAGCTTGTTTCCTGTGTTTTGCATGTACATCTGAGTAGGACAATATATTAAGGTATTAAATTGCAGGAAGAAAGATTTAGATTAGGCACTTGTGGAATCTAAATGATGGTAAAGGAGAGAAGAAAGAAGGTAGACTTTAAAAAGATTGTAGACTCTCCATTTGGTGGCCTTTGAGGTGAGATATTGGAACAGCTGTCTCCAATATGATATGAATAAATTCATAGATATGGACATGTAGTGACAGAACAAAGAGGGAACTAAAAGAGAGTAGGTTCAGAGCAGATATTAGAAAAAAAATCTTTACCAGAGGTTGGCAAGGCACAGGAACAGTTTACCCAGAGAAGTTAGAAATGTCCCATCTCTGGAAGTGTTCAAGGCTAGGCTGGATGGAAGTCTGAGCAACCTGGTCTAGTGGAAGGTACCCCTGCCCATGCCAGGAGGGCTGAAACTAGATGAACTTTGAGGTCCCTTTCAATCCAAACCATTCCATGACTCTATTATCCTTTGGGTCAGGAACTGGATGAGGTAAAACCTTAGGGTTTATCCTAATCCTCTCATTCTTTTAATTTGATAACTCCTCCTAGTCTTTGGATGGTATTTCTGAATACCTGAGATACCATTTCAGTAGGTCTTAGTAGTATCCAGCGCTACAAACCTCTATCATGTCTGAACTGGCAGTATTTGTTTGACTTTACTGCAACCTGGAAGCTACAATTGATTGCTCAGGAGTTGTGACCTGGATGTCTCATCTCTGTACATACACCATACCTACCAACTACTGTAAAAAATGAAGGATTATACTTCAGCTCCCAGGCCCAAAATTCATGCCTAGTTACAGACTGTAGGATTGAAACCATGTGCAGTTCATCGAACAGTATTAATGAAGTCTTGGCTTGTGTTTGACTCTAAGCACATGAATAATTTCATCACTATCCAACAGAGCACTTCAGCCTATGCTTAAGTTTCACTGATGTTGATTACTCACATGCTCAAAGTCAAGCACATGCTAAAGTGATAAAGACTGCATATGGCAAAGACTATACAGCTAGTTGTCATAAAGTGGGTATTTAGACAGACTTCAGTGCAGGTGGCAAGGGATTAAGATAGCCTTATTTCAAAAGTAGCCTTACAAAAATGACTTTTATAGTGTAGGTGCATAATTAAATATCAGGCTCATTCTTGAGCACTACATGGATGTTTCTGGGCATGTTTAAAATATTTAGCAAGTTTTTGAGCACCAAAATGTTCAGAGTGGATCTTCAAAGACTTTTTGACATTGTTCTGTTCTTAAAAGTGAGCATATACCATTGCTCAGGGCAACTTTTAGGCAAGATAACCATGAAGTGATAATATGGTAATTAACTTTTTTTTAATTTTCAATTTTTTTAAACAGGGAGTCTGGGGAGAGTCTTTGAGGGTTGTGAATATATATATATAGATATGTATGAATATATATACATATGTGTGTAGGAATATATTTTTTATATATATATACATATATATATAGGTAAGCACATATGAACATTCATGAATCAGTCAAAGATTAGTAGCCAAGTAGCCTATAATCAATTTTGCTGTTGTGTTGAGGTGTCCTGAAGAGGAGTGTTAAGGAACATAAAAGCTAAATAAAACAAACAAAGGATAGAAGACCTATAACTGCTAGCTTATAAATCTTAGAACACTAGTAGCACTAATTCGGTCATTCTGAAAGAAAACTAAAAAGGTAGGGGCTTACTTTCCTCTCTTGAATTTCATGGAGGTTAAATTTTGGAGAACTAAACAAACCAAAATCTTAGTTTCATGAAACATGTAATAGCAAGCATCCAGCCAGCTGCCATTTTGAGGGTAATTTTTTTAATCAGCCATTTCAGTTTTAGGTTGGCCTTGATCCTCAGCCTGCTCAGGAATTTTTCTCCTTACATATGTGCCTTTTCTGAAGTAAACATGTTGCTGTTGTTGTCGCCTAATACACAGCTGCTTTCTTCCTCCTGTCAGTTCTTGAGCTAAGCAAAGAGAATGCATGCACATACACAGACACTCAGTCACTTTATTTTTTTAAAGAAAAAAAACCACAACAAAAAAGAGTGCATGCTGTGACTTTAAAGATGAAGGAATTGAACAGCTGTGGGTAATAAATCGATTAATTAGAGTGGATAAAGTGAAGGTGAAGGGTGCAGAGCACTCTTTAATTTGAAGATATATGACCTTGTAAGATGCTGCACTTCATTTGCTATTAGATCACACTTCGTAAGGGGCTTTATTAAAATCTATTTTAGGGTGAGCTGAGGTAAAACATATTGTTTAAAAAAGCTTTTGACAGAGTATGTTATATACTTTGGTCTGCTTCAGTGATTTCTGTCACTTTTTATACTACACATGTTGCTGTGCAAGGAAAGTTAAAGGTCTAGACATTTTCATCATATTTCTGTAAGAAACAGAAATTTAAATATTTGAAGTAATAATGGGAGCATTTACTGTTGCTTTGGCTGCAAAGCTGACATAAAACTTCCTAACAGCCTCAGTACTGAATAGATTTTTAAGGGCTAACGTATCAGTTCCTTTCCATGTTTGTATGTGGCTTTCATTAATGTCAATAGCAGTTACGGGCACTTTTTTCCAAGCCAAGGACAGTTCCCAAACTTGGGGTTTTTTTCCAACAGTGATTGTTAGAAATTAATCAAAGCAGCTGTCAGACAGAGTGTGGGGCCAGGGCATGGGGACCACAACAGCCAGGCAGAAATGCCCACTCTATTGTGCATATTTTTTATTGGCTGTGAAGAGACAGCTTTATTGAAATCAGGGTTCAAAGCTGCTATCCACAGCTATAGACCTACTAAATTAATAAGTGCATGAAGAGTTGCGCCACATTTATCACCTACCTTCATAAATAAGTATCAGTCTGTTCCATACTTTATCCTTTATGCTGTTATGGATGTATATTGGTTGATAAGATTAAATAAACTGACAGGCTGATAGGTAGGCAGATAAACTTCTAGCCTCCTCGTCTAAGATTTTGTAGGTTTTGTTAGCAGCAGTCATTCCTGCAACAGCCAGAAGAGGGGAATTCAATCAGCTTCTCTTGATGTGCCCAAGTTTAATTTTTTTTTTTTTTTGTCTGCTATGAGTCATTCCTCTTTACACGGTAGTTTCAATAATATGGTTCTGTTCACTTTATAAACCCTTTCATTTTCAAGCTCATGCAACAGGCTTTTGGGAATGACATCCCCCTGTCTAGAAAGGGTCTGTTAGGTCAGCTTGGATTTGAGCTCCTGGGGAAGGGCTGAATTAGGCATTGCTTGGGTCCTTGTGCCGTCATGGGTCAGGCAGGAAGTTTGGTTCAAGTATTGAACTTCCAGGAAGTTTAGTGCCTTTAGATTCAGTGGGGCCATTGTTAGACAAAACATGTGCTCTCATAAACAAGCAAGCAAGCAAGGGATTAATTTTAGATTATCCAAAATGGGCAGGTTTTTCAGGAAACTTCCCACTCTTTTATAAACAAACAACAAAACAAATCCTGGATCATGATTTTCAAGTTGACACGTATTTATGAATTTATCAGGGTCTTGTTAAGACATTGAAAAAAGGAGAGGATACGAGGAGGGAAGTGCTTATTGCAGACACCACCACATAGTTTATATTGTGCCCAGGACCGGAATTTTTTAACTAGCACAATTATGACTGTGATGCAGGCTTGTCCACGCCTGTCCTTTATGTAAAGCTGAATCAAGGTTAAAGGAATGCTTTCCACCTTTATGCAGTTGTTCCAAGAGGCTAAAAAAGCAAACAGAACAGTGTTTTTGGCTCTGGTGAGCATTTCTGCATTGGAGGGCAGGCTCAGGCTCAGAAATTCTTGGGACCCAGTTCAAGCACGGCCCGACATTTGTTACTGTTAATTGCAACTGTGCTGTCGGCTTTGATTACCGGATGTTTCATTTGAGTGGCTTCTTGGTGTTTTGGCAAAAAGAACGTCGAAGTGGTTTATGCAAGGGTATGTTTTCCAAGCTCCTGTTGACTTGAATAGGACTTTTGTGCCTAAATATCTACATGGTATTTTAAAAATGGAAGTGCTGGCATGACTTAAGCATGTATAAATTAAATTCAGCAAGATCTCAGGGGACTGCTGCATGAAGTATATAAAATGAAAGAGTGAAAATGACACTGAAGGTCCTAACAGGTGCCTTGTAAAACCTACACACTGCATTTTTCTTGGTTTTTGTCCGTAGTTACAAATCCCTTGAAACAAATTCCTTTTTGTGGAATAAACACATGAAAGGATTTGGATCCTTACACATCATAAAAGAAGGTTTTATTTGCAAATTAGAGGATGTAAATGTGTATAGCATAAATGTGTATGTGTGATATTTGTCATACATGTTAAGTGAATAAGTGCAGTGAGTAAACGTGCAGTTCAACAATTTATATCAGTCAATACATTGCAATTAAATCCTTCTTTCAGAAATGCCAAGGAGGAAATGTGTTAGCAAAATAAAGTGAATGCCAACTGTATTTAAATGTTCTCCCCTGTATTATTTTTTAAGTGTTCTTTCTGTTTTTTTTCTTTTATAGGTAAAGATGAGCCTTCAAGCTATATTTGCACAACATGCAAGCAGCCTTTTAATAGCGCTTGGTTCTTGCTTCAGCATGCCCAGAACACACATGGATTCCGCATCTACCTGGAAACAAGCCCTTCAAACAGTTCCCTTACTCCACGCATCACCATCCCTCCTCCTCTGGGACCGGAGACTGTTGCACAGTCCCCGCTGATGAATTTTCTTGGAGACAACAACCCTTTCAATCTTTTGCGCATGACAGGACCCATCTTGCGTGAACACCCTGGCTTTGGTGAGGGTCGGCTCCCAAACACACCTCCGCTGTTCAGCCCACCGCCTCGTCATCATCTGGATCCACATCGCCTTAGTGCCGAAGAAATGGGGTTAGTTGCCCAGCATCCCAGTGCCTTTGACAGAGTTATGCGTTTAAACCCCATGGCAATTGAGTCCCCTGCGATGGATTTCTCCAGAAGGCTTCGAGAGCTGGCAGGAAACAGTTCCACCCCTCCGCCAGTCTCACCCAGTCGCACCAACCCTATGCATCGTCTGTTGAATCCCTTCCAGCCGAGTCCTAAATCACCTTTTTTGAGCACCCCGCCACTGCCCCCCATGCCCCCCAGCAGCACTACGCCTCCCCAGCCTCAGGCCAAGAGCAAGTCCTGTGAATTTTGTGGGAAAACATTCAAGTTCCAGAGTAACCTTATCGTGCACCGGCGCAGTCACACAGGAGAAAAGCCCTACAAGTGTCAGCTCTGTGACCATGCTTGCTCCCAGGCCAGCAAGCTAAAACGCCACATGAAAACGCATATGCATAAAGCTGGCTCCATGACGGGCAGGTCAGATGATGGACTGTCCACCACTAGTTCCCCCGAGCCAGGCACAAGTGAGCTCACTGGAGAGGGACTGAAATCCAGTGAGGCAGATTTCAGGAATGAGAGTGATCCTTCCCTGGGACATGACAATGAAGAAGAGGAAGAGGAGGAGGAGGAGGAAGAGGAGCTTGAAAATGAGAGCCGGCCAGAGTCGAGCTTTAGTATGGACTCAGAGCTGAGTCGTAACCGAGAAAACGGCTCCAAGTCGCTGCCAGATGAGAAATCCCTCGTTCTGGGAAAAGTCATCGAGAATGTAAGTCTAGGTGCCATTCAGCAATATAATGACATGTTAGCTGAGAAACAGAAGAGGAGTAGTTTCATGAAGAGGTCCTCTGACCAGCGAGACTTGTGTCCTCGAGACCTCTGTCAGAGAGATCCGGGCGACGAAGACTCAGTTGTAGGAGAGCTGGACCGCACTGAGGAAGGTACGGTCAATGGAAGAAACTTTGGCCCGGGTGAACCCTTCCCAAACTTGTTCCCCCGCAAGCCAACACCTATCACGAGCCCCAGTTTAAACAATTCCTCTAAAAGAATAAAGGTAGAGAAAGATTTGGACTTGCCACCAGCAACGATAATACCTTCCGAAAACGTTTACTCCCAGTGGCTGGTAGGGTATGCAGCATCGCGGCACTTCATGAAGGATCCGTTCCTCGGATTCACAGACTCCCGACAATCCCCCTTCGCGACCTCTTCCGAGCACTCCTCGGAGAACGGGAGCCTGCGTTTCTCCACTCCGCCGGGGGACATGCTGGACGGGGGGCTCTCAGGGCGCAGCGGCACGGCGAGCGGAGGCAGCACCCCCCACATCAGCGGACCCGGCCCTGGGCGACCCAGTTCGAAGGAAGGACGCAGGAGCGATACATGTGAGTACTGTGGCAAGGTCTTTAAGAACTGCAGCAATTTGACGGTACACCGTCGGAGCCACACTGGAGAGCGGCCTTACAAATGCGAGCTCTGCAACTATGCATGTGCCCAGAGCAGTAAGCTGACGCGCCATATGAAAACGCATGGCCAGATAGGGAAGGAGGTCTACCGCTGCGACATTTGCCAGATGCCCTTCAGTGTTTACAGCACCCTGGAGAAACACATGAAAAAGTGGCATGGAGAACATTTGCTGACAAATGACGTCAAAATTGAGCAGGCAGAAAGAAGCTAAGGCCCCCCCACCCCCATCCTCCCCCGCCCCCACCTCCACTAGGTTAAATTTCAGGGGTCTAGGTAACATTTTATTTGTACAGTTTAACTATTGCCAACTGAGAAAAGATGACCTAACTTGCCTCCGTAAACATAACTTAGCATAACTATGGTAAGGTGCCAGACTTTGGCACTTAAATATAACCTGTGTCTACAAAGTTCTATTAAACCCGAGGGTTGATTAAGGCAGTAAAAATTGTGGAGCCTTTTAACTGTGCAATAATTTCTGTATTTATTGGGTTTTTGTAATTTTTTGGCATGTGCAGGTACTTTTTTTATTCTTTCTGTTTAAATTTCTTTTAAAATTTTGTTGGGTATCCCTTTTTAATTTTACCCAGTCGTAGCCTGAGATTACTTGCATTGTAGGAGAGAAACATATCTTTTAAAATTATAATTTTTGGGCCGCTGCTTTGTTGAAATTTAAGCTAAGTGTGTGTAATTTCTTGTGAAGAAGCCAGCATTTGAACTGAAATATTTTTTCTTTTTTCTTGTTTTTTCTTTTTTTCTTTTTATTTTTTCTTTTTTCATTTCCTTCCCTTCCTTCCTTCCTTCCTTCCTTCCTTCCTTCCTTCCTTCCTTCCTTCCTTCCTTCCTTCCTTCCTTCCTTCCTTCC